>PVKS010010557.1:0-59676 GCA_004027875.1 Aplodontia rufa | reverse complement strand
AAATTGACCTTCCGATGCTTTTAAAATAAGACAGATCTACTTGATAATGTACTTTTATTTGATCTGAAGTTGTACAAAACCAATAAATTTTGTGTTACTATTACTACAGTGTAATCTTAATGCACACAGTGATTCCATGTTATATGCAAAGTAGTTAGGCAACTGTTTTCTTAGTTACAGGAGTTTCAAGCTTCACTTTTGTGCAGTAAAAGCAAAAGTAGGCTACAGTCTGTGCCATGTTGATGTACAGTTTCTGAAATTGTTTTACAAGACTTTGATAATAAAACCCTCAAACTTATGTTCATGTTCCTGTAAAACTGTATTTGTATTTATTTACATTATTGAATGTAAGACATTTACCTCATTCATTTTACAGATTCTTTCCCTTTCATGTTTAAATACATTAACAAGATGAAATCCATCACCTTATAGTAGTAGTTGCCATCAGAATTGTCAAAAATAATTGAATTTCTATCTAAAACAGTTTTGGTATGACTTTCTCATATTTTGGGCTTGGGAATGGGGCTGGATCACACAGTGAACTTTAGCATAAATAATCCCACATATCTACTAAATTTATATTTTCAGTGAAATATATTGCCTTTTCTGAATAATATAGAAACTGTCAATGATGTATACTGTACAGTACTAAATAGTATATTTATTCATTTATGAAATTAGTAGTGTTTGTCAGGGATTAAAGAAAATTGAGACTTGGAATTGTAGCTTTCATCCAGGTTTTGAGTATAAATTGATTTTTTTTAACTGTTCTAATGCCATATAGAAAAGCAGTGTTTTTATAATTTGTAGTGACTTTTTAAGATTTTATCAGAAAATTTTGTCTACAGCAAGTGTAAGAAATACTAGAAATAGTCCAAATAATCACTGCTTTTTTTTTTTTTTGCAGTGGAGTACAAATGACATTTGCTTAAATTTAGAAGAAAAAATAGTAAAGGTTGAACCATGATGTGGCCATTTTTTAACTCAAAAAGCAAAATATTGGCTGTTTTATAGGTTAAATATTCATAATCTCTTCCCTCACTTGTACTCTTCTGGACGCAAATATATTCTTTTCTAACAGGATTTTAAAAATTGAGGGTTTTAAAATAGTGCCACTGACTTAAGATGCTGCAGTGAAGGGAATTCTATTTAGAATATTTATTTTTCAGTGAACATCCATTCTCTGCACAAAGGTAGTCTTATGCTGGGACACAAACCTTTTAACAGATGAGATAACCAGTTGAAATCCAGTGAACACTGCCCTCCACACTGAGTTTTGTTCTGTATTTGGTAGTAAAATGATTTTAAAATAAAAGTGGTTTTGTTAGAAAAAATGTTTGTTCTTATTTATTTACTTAAATTCTTTAGTAGCTACTGAGTGTAGTGGCTGTTTGTGCTTTATTTGGTCAGGGGGGGAAACCTGTGTTTCTTCTTATGTTTAATGGAAGCAAACTAGTTGGTTGCGGGGGAGGGAAATGTAGCCTGGATGGTAGCTAGACATTTTAGAAACCATGAAATAATCAGGTCAGGCACAGTGATGCATACCTGTAAACCCAGCTACTCGGGAGGCCTGAGGCAAGAGCAGCACAGGTTCAAGGGTAGCCTGAGCAAATCAGACTATCAAATTTTTTTTTTAAAGGCAGGTGTAGGAGGAGCTACAGCTCAGTGGTAGAAATGATACCAAAAATTACTCCCCAGTACTATCTAAAATACAATCTTATGTAAGTGGTAATGTTAAAGCAAGAACACTAACATAAAGCATACATAGTGTGTTCCTTTTATATTTCCATGATGAGTTAACCCTTATTAAAGGTAGAAAAATGGGAAAGAGTATTTAACAGTAAAAACTAATTTTAACTTTGAAGCCGCATCTAGAATTCACACAGTGTTATCAATAGTTATCAATAAATCTGGCAAAACTAAATTTTAATTGAATACCAGATAAGGGTCCATGTTTTTATATTGTTGCTCCTGTTTTTTAAACTAGAATTGAGATTTCTTTCCTTGGTCTCAAAACTAATGAGTCTCATCTTGTGCTGCTTATAATATTTTCTAATCAAGTATACATTCTTGTGTTTTAATTGAATACAGATGTAATGAAACTGCTACTAGAACTTTTGTTTTATAAAATATCCAGAATACATCGGTTAAGACTTAGCAGAAGTAATGATACTTTTTATAATGTTTCCTAAATGAGTGATTTTGTGTCAGATATGTGAAGTTAGACATTCTTAGCAAAGTAATTTAGGACCACTGGGAACAGTCTTTTAAGTATATTCCTAAAGTGGATAGCTTGAGATGTTTAGCAATCTTAAGACAATTTACAGAGAGGAAAGATCCAATATAACCTTTTTTGAGAACTTTAATTGGTGAAGGACCTTTTCAGGGAGGTGGGAGGTTAACAGTACCGCCAATCAAATCCAAGGCCTAGCACATGTTGAGCAAACAACCACTGAGCTAACATTCCCAGCCCCTGATAATATTTTTAAATGACCAATTTAATGTCCTTACTTTAAAAAAAACAGTGACATTCACGTCCTCTCCAAAAAGTTATGGTTATTTCTGTAGTGCAATTAGTATGATGCCTCCCTCTCAAATGCTAGCTAGAAGCCAAGACAATCAAGTTTGAAGTGAAGCCAGTCTCCGCCACTTAGACTGTCTCAAAACAGACTGGTGAAATAGCTCAGTGGTAAAGTGGCCCGCTGGGTTAAATACCCAGCACTTGACTGGCCTTGGCCCTCACCCTCGCCCACCCCAAACAAAAGCTAAAGTGATTGCTGAATGAGAAATTGAAGGTCTAGTGTCACAGTGTTCCAAATAATACACTATTCAATTATCCTACACTGTAAAGAGTCCTTCAAACATTTTAGACTGGTTGGTTTAAATGTTTGCAGATATGCTAAATGTGCTTTTAATAATAAATGTAAAAACTGCTTTTTTCATTGACTAAGGACCAAATTTGTTGAATGCCAAGTTTTAGAATGCAAGCATCAAATATCTTTACACAATTAGGCTATCAGAATTTAATCGAGAAGCAGAACTCCTAGCTGTTTTTCTTGTTTCTAACAGGGATTTGACCTTAATTGAGTGAACTGGTTATGCTTTTGTCTTTGCACCTGATGTTGGAGTTTAAAGTCCACAGCAGCTGGAAAGTGAAGATAGGTGACCAAGAAGCTGAAGCCAACCACAAGCACAAACTAAAACCTACAAGAATGGACTGAAACTGTTCTGCTCAGGTCTTACTTCTGACTTTTGTGGCAAGGGCATCCTACAGAAGGCCAGAACCCTTCATTATGGAGCTAACAGGCACACACAACTGGCTTGATTCTGAAGAGTTGAAGGAGAACCCAGAGGAAGGTGTACCAACTTGCCTCATCCCAGGGAGCAGCAGATTAACCACTACACATGTGAGCTACAACATCTGTGCTCAAAGCTTCTACAGTCCCTTTATTACTTACTAAAAACACCCCAATCAATAACAGTCTCTTCTTTAATCACTATGGGAAAAATAAGTGATGGGTTTTTCTTCAATTTTATTTAATACTCCTTTTCAAGCTTATTAAAGTCATTTTCACTTGCAAAGCATAAGCAAAACTAAGAATGGTTAATTAAGTACCTTTCTTGAATAACCTTAAGGAGATTTTCTTTCAGTATTTTTAGGTGTGTAGCAAAAGTGAAATTATAATCCTACGTACCATAAGTACCATCATGGCTAAAAGTACTAAAATAGCTCCTGGGGAGCAAGTTTCTCTGTCAGTTGTCTTCAAAAGTTCCCAATTCCTAAATATACAACTTTGGTAAGGATGTATTTTGTTAGTATCAGGAAATAAGATTAAAATACCATTTGTGGCATTAATGGCAAAAGCATACTGTTTCCACTATTAATCTGAGATATTTTTTCATTCAATTTGAAAGGCATACAAGTAGGACACTGAATACACCTGAAAATTTCAATTCAACTTTTTGATAGCACATTCCTTACAAATAAAAAACATAAATGGGGGAAAGTAAGCACCCCTTAATTATTTATCAACAAAATATTTACTCCAGTCCATTCATGACCTTAAACAGTATGTTCAAGAAATATTCATTTGCTATATACACTTAGTGAAAACTAGAGAAAAGTCTTACTAAACAGTCATTCACCTTCCACCAAGGTGTAAACCGTATGTGCATCGTAACACTATGAAATAATAACTGTGAGGCTTAAATAGGAGTTTGAGCAGAAAGAAATGGGTTTTTCAGCTTCTATCAGATAGCTATCAGCTGACAGATGTGCCAATTTCCAAACCATCATGTATTTAAAACAATTATCAGGGTCATCTGCTTTATACTTCCTTTTTATGAATTTTGATTATTCTCTATACAAGAGTGTCAACAAAGGGCAAATTCTCTCATTGAAGAAGACTTTCTTGAAGACAGGAATTTAAATGCTGCATGAGTAGCAGGAATACAGCATGTCAAATAGCCATTTGATTGTTTCTAAAATCACATCAGTAGAAGACAGAATTTTATAAACCCACATTACAAAATCTTGATTTTTGTGTATCAAAACACAAGTGTTGTGATGTATTCATTGTAAAACAGCAGATAGGCTTCATTCACTAACTGAATTAAGAAGCACATTTTGAAAAATCTAATTGTGAAAAGTTTATTTGCATTCTTTTTTTTCCACCATAACAACAGATATTGACATTTGTTTGTTCTTTGTGATCAGAAGACATTTTGGAATGGACAATTTGTTTCTCCTAGTCTTCAATGAAAAAAGTCTTAAAAACAATCCAAGTGCAAAAGTTCTCAGTAGTCTTCCTATCTCCAGTGTACCCCAGCATGATAGTTACAGCTGTTAGGGAATTGATATATCCCAAGCTGCAATTACCATGTCTTTTTTCCTCTCCGATTTGTCTGCACTTACAAAAAAAAATCTTCAGTATATTCCTGAAAGTATACCATATATTCCTACAAAGTAAGGCAGCCTAAAAGCAAATAGTGGTCACTGCCTTTTAAGAGTCTCAAATCTCATAATACCACTGACAGGATATTCATTCTTTAAGTCATTTGACACGTGCAGTCATTCCCTAAAAAGGAGCCATCAACTTCTATTCAGGAAAGCTAGCTCTTGGTTTACAGTTTTTCCTAAAATTTAAAAGACCCATATAAGGTAGTGATGAGATCTTTGAATTTTTAGCTATGATTATTTTTCTGCATTATAAAATGTATTTATTAAAAGGTCAATATATGCAATGCACGTATCAGTATGGAAGATACAGTTTTAAAGATGTTTATTATAAAATTTTATTTACAGTTTATGCTTTGGATTTTTTTGTAAGAGGGACAGAGAAAAAAAGAGATATCAGTTTTATTTAGTTTTTCATGTGGCTTTCGTTGCTCCGAGACTTCGTTGTGTAGGTGGTGCTGGGATTTGTTATACTCACGCATGCCAGGCAAGCGCTGTAACTGCTGAGCCAACGCTCCACCCTATGCTTTGGATTTTTAAATACATTATCTCTTCAATAAATGTCTCTAAATGCATTTCAGATTACCTGAAATTCTGGGAAACGTTTAAACTACCAGACACTAAAAAACTTGAAAGATGCATTCTTGACAAATTCATCAGGACAAATTTTTTTAAAAATTAGCTAAGCTCTTTAATACAACATGATACTTTATGACTGTTATACATTATTCTCCCTAATTTATTTTCATTCTTGGACCTTCAAACCATCTTGGAATAAATACAAAAAAAATTTAAGTCAAAAATGAGTAATGCATGATTTTTAACACCTTGGAGATAATTAAAATCAATAAATATTTTCCTGTGATTTAAAAAAAATAATAGGTATTGTCAATCTTGCATATGCTCTGGACTTCAACTTGTAACAAATATATTCTGTTAGCATATAAAATGTTTTTACCTTACTTTGAAAGCATTAAATATGTAGGACTGTCCAAAATATGTGGGTTGTCTTTTAAAATTGACACCAGTGATCCATATTCCACTAAAAACAAACAAAATAATCAGACTTTTATGTGCACTTATTAGGAAGCAAGTTTAAAATTTTGGAATTTGTTTAAAGTGCTGAGATTTAGAAGAGAACTATCTATAAGCATGCTAACCGTACCTTATCATGAACATAACTAGGACTCTTAAACTCAAGTTTAGAAAAAAAAAAAATAGAAGTTCTATGAAAGAAAGATTAGTAACAAACATTTTCCATTGAAGAAAGAATTCAGGTAAAAACAAATAGCACCACAATGAATTGCACTAAGGTGCTAAAGGAGGTACCATATTCCCTGCAGAGTGAACGCTCCCTCTGAAATGTATTGCAACATATAAATGCAATTGTTTAATGGTTACCATTTGGTTCATTCATTCATCTACAGAAAACTGCATTCCTTCTAGTTCATTATATTGAACAAACATTCAAATTACTGATCTATACATAATGTTACATAGTTTTTACACTTTATGAAAACAAAGCTTGAAGGAATTATTTATAAATGTCACCTTGAATATAAGATGACAAGATTTTAAAGGGCTTCATATCTCTTAAGACATTTAACTTATGTTAATGGTCCAGGAGTGTTTTAGATATAGATATATAGATATATTTATATGCATATATATTTCAACAAGAAGTGTAAAAATTTTAAAAACAAATCACAGCACTCATAGCTGCTTTACAAACGAAGCTCTTAGGGTTATATGGTGTCAAACTATTACACTTAATAAGTATATTTTTAAAAAGACTGAAAATGGCACATCAAGAAACTTGCTGAAATTCTTAAGAGGCCCATTTCTTTATATTAGTGATGTGTCAATTCAATGTGTAATTCCCTTTTCTTTACTCAAAGTATTTGTCCCTTCTATTGGGATTCAATTCTGGGGTCTCTCGTTTTCTTTTCTTGGTTAGATGGCATATTTTCCAAGTCAATTAAAGGTCAGGAAAACGGCTTGGATCTTCCTTGTAGTCATCAGGTATGGTAAAGATAGAACCATCAAATTCATCATATCGAAACTCCTGAAAAGTCACAGTGGCTGTGATCGTGGGAAATACAGGTATATCTGCAAGAACAATCAATGATAACATTGTAAAATTAGAGCTTATAGTCAATACACCAGAAAGGTCTAAATATATGTCTAATATTGAGTATGTGTATTCTTCCCCACTCCCCCGCCCATGGCAAATTTTTATTGCTTTCTTTAAAGTTCAGAAGTTATCAGGATTCAGTGGAACATGCCTTTTTTTTAATATCAATACTTTATTTCTAAATACCTTCTAAAAAGAGGCAATTTTGATTTGAGCAGTGATGAAGTTTTTTTTTTTTAATTTTAAATGTGACATTCATCTGGACTTCATGGTCACTGAAGGAGGGAGGGTGAGGAGAAGAAGCACTTGAAGGGGTAAACATTCTTTTCCTGTGTGTGATTTGTTTTTTTTTTTTTTAATTCATTCAACATAGTCTTACATTTTGGAGGGAATCGTTGTTACATATTCATATGGATATTGTCCAGGGTCTCCCTCCTTTCACCACTCCCTGCTCCCATGCCTCCCCTGCTTTACCGCCACGTTATTAGATATTCTAGGGAATGGTTTGGGTACTGATGAGGAAGGAAAGACACTGACACATTGAGATTCTTTAAGTTCCATTTCTTCCCAATCTTAATATATTGCCAGATTCTACCAGTCTTTTTTCTTTTACTTGGGGCAGGGGAAGAACTTTTCTTCTTTGTACATCCTGACAACTACAGATTTAGTACCTCTGTTATGTTTACTTGTTGAGCTTATTTATTTTCATCCTAAGTGGAATACATTACTTTTTGTTTTAAAACACTAAAAATAATTCATCACAAATATGAGAGATAAAAAGTCTCATCAAAATTGGAGTAATACGAGGCTGGAGCAGTGGCTCAGCGGTTACAGCGCTTGCCTGGCATGCACTAGTACACGGGTTCAAACCCCAGCATCACATACACAACAGCAAAGTGTCTGAGCAATGAAAGCCACATGAAAAACTAAAGTTGATTCTTTCTCTCTCTCTGTCCCTCTATTTAAAAAAAAAAAAAAAAAAAGGAGTAATACACAGCCTGACTTTTAAATGAAATGTACTTCTGGCTGAAATTACTAGT
The DNA here is from genome assembly GCA_004027875.1 of Aplodontia rufa. NCBI lineage: Eukaryota > Metazoa > Chordata > Mammalia > Rodentia > Aplodontiidae > Aplodontia > Aplodontia rufa. The sequence continues at coordinate 51,545 of PVKS010010557.1, read as the reverse complement.
GAAAAAAAAATAGGCAAATACAAGCTGGGTGTGGTGGTGCACACCTGTAATCCCAGTTACTCAGAAGGCTGAGGCAGAAGGATCACAAATATGAGGCCAGCCTTGGTAACTTAGGGAGACCCCATCTCAAAAGGGTAAGGGATGTGGAGCTCAGTGGTAGGGCACTAATGGATTCAATCCCCAGTACTGCAAAATAATAATTAAAATTTTAAAAATGGACAAACACATCAATCATTCTGCTTAGTTTTATTCCTAAATAAAACTGGGTTATTAGAAACAGTACAAATCATAAAAACGGGGTCTGAGTCTTCCATATCATCCATAAGAAAACATGAAACTTCCTTAAAAACCTGAAATGAGTCTATGAATGCTAATTCAACTATCTGTCTAGGCTAAAGACATAACATAAAAAAAAATTGTTTTCCTCTTGTATTGGGGGATTGGTATCACCGAGCTATATATATCTTCAGCCCTTTTTATTTTTTCTTTTTAAATAGGTTCTCAAAAAGTTGCCCACATTGGCCTCAAACTTGTGATCCAACGGCCTCAGTCTCTCAATTCACTGGGATTACAGGTTTGTGCCACTGCACCTGACAAAGACATATAATAAACTAACTTCTACTGTTGTAAGCCTAATGAGTTTTTTATTGTTTTCTTTTGTTTTTTGCAGAGTTATATTCTCATGCTAAAAAAAAAAAAAACAGGAAAAAAAATAGAAATCAGCATAAGAATTATGGATTTTCCAGGGGGAAAAATTATGCCTACTACTTGAAGATGCTGTTCTAATCCACATGTCAGCAAACTGAAGTCCACTGCCTGAAAGGATTCACACTGTTAAATTGTTGGCAGGAGAGAATATTTCTTGAAAAGAAAATTACTTGACAATCAAATTCAGGGTTCATAAATAGATTTATTGGGACACAAGATGCCCATTAATTTACACACTGTCTGCAGCTACTTTCTCTATCCAGCAAGAGGCTTGAGTAGATGCAACAGAAGCATACAGACAGCAAAACCAAAATACTTACTTTTTTAAAAAAAAAAGTTTGCTGACCCCCTCCCTGGTTTAGACACTGAATATATATCCGTAAACAAGAAACAAAAGCATTGCATTTATGGAGGTTATACTCTGGTTGGAAGAATCAGGTAACAAATACGTAAAAAGTAACTGTGATAATTATCTAGGGAAAAATAAAGCCTAGTGGGGAAATAAAATACCCCAGGTTAAGAGTTGTTGAATAGGGCGATCAAATGAATATACCTTTCAGCAAAATAATGAAATAAGAACAAACCATGCAGTTGTCCAGAGGATGAAAATTCCAAATAAAAGGAACAAAAAGTATAAAAAGCCCTAAAAGGAAAGTATCAAGTTCTGGGAACAGCTGAGGTGGCCAGTGTGGCTGCGTAAATGATGACAAGATCAGCAAAGAATGGGATAGGGGAAAATAGGTAGTCAAATCAGGTGGGGTTTATTAGATCAAGGGAAAGACTTTGCTTTTACAATGGATGAAATGAAAATCTTCTAGGCACAGTGGTGCACGTCTATAATCCCAGGACTCAGGAAGTTGAGGCAAGATTGCAAAAACCCACCCTCAGCAATTTAGCAAAGCCCTAAGCAACTTAGCAAAATCCTGTGACAATTAAAAAAAAAAAACTGTAAAAATAAAAAATAAAAAGGGCTGAGAATGTAGGGGATGTGGCCTGTGGTTAACCAGGTCAATCATTAGTTAAAAAATAAAAAATCAGGGCTAGAGCGGTGGCTCGCCGATTATGGCACTTGCCTGGCATGCACAAGTACACGGGTTCAAACCACAGCAACCCACGTACACAACTAAGTGCTGGAGCAACGAAAGCCATGTGAAAAACTCAATAAAAATTGATTCTGTCTCTCTCTCTCTGTCCTCTCTTTAAAAAAATAAAAAATTATTTGGCTGTATTTTTATGAGGACCTATTTCTGGGTTCTCTATTATGTTGATCTGTATGTTTATCCCCCAGTTGATTTCATACAAGTCTTGATTACCACAGCTATAAGATAAATGTGAAAATCAAGTAGACTGGTATCTCACATTATTTTAAAAGTTTTAACTATAGCTAATGTTTCTGAACTGTTCTCTCAGAAAAGATTTGCTTGAGTCATAACTCTCAGTACCTCAGAATGTGTCCTTGCTTGGAGATATGGGTCTCTGCAGAGGTAAACTGGCTTAAGATTCATCAGGGTGGCCCCTAACACTTGCAAGAAGGGGAGGATAGGAACTACAGAACACTAAGATGAAAGCAGAAACTGGAATGTTTTCTAAAGAATAAGAAAAACCATCAGAAGCTAGGGGAGAGGCATGGAACAGAAACTTCATCATAGCCTTTAGAAGGAACCAAGCTTGCTGACACCCTGACCTTAGACTTTTAGCTTCCAGTTGTGTTACACCAAATTTCTGTTGCTTAAGGCATTCAGTTTGTGGTGGTTTGTTATGATAGCCCTAGTAAACTTAGTACAGCTGCTCTAGTTTCTTTGCCTTCCCAAATGTAAACTTTAGAAATAATCTTGCTCATGTTATAATCTTGCTTCCTTTTTTTATGATTTTAAGTAGTATACAATCTTTAGGATTTTCTACCTATAGAAATATTTTAATAATTTGTAATTGGGGAAAGTATTATTTCTTATTTTCTACAGTGAAAACCCTTCTTTCCTTTCTTTCCTTAATGCACTTATCCTTTTAACTTTCTCAATGTCTGTAATACTATCCCTTTTCATTTCTTACACCAGAAATTTGATTTTTATAATCAGTCTTTCTACAATTTTGCCAGTTATCTTTTCAAAGAATGAGCACTTTGCTTCACTGACTTTCTCTATTCTTTTCCTGTTTTCCCTGACTTCTATTCTTTATTATTTCCTTCCTTCTGGTTTCTCTGAATTTATTTTGCTCTTTTCCTCCAAGTTATTAGACAAATGACTGATGTTCCTCTTATTTTTTTTCTTTTGGGTACTTGGGATTGAACCCATAGGTACTCTACCACTGAGCTACATGTCCAGGCCTTTTTGTTTTTTATTTTGAGACAGGGTCGAAGTTGCTGAGGGTGGCCTTGAACTTGCAATCCTCCTGCATTGGCTTCCCAAATTGCTGTGATTACACAGGTGTGTGCCACCATGCCTGGCCTCCTCCTCTTTTTCTTCCTTTTCCTTCTTTCTTTCCCTTTATCTTTTAGTATCAGGGATTGAAGCCAGGGGCACTGAACCACTAAGCCACATCCTCAACCCTTTATTTATTTATTTAGAGACAGGGTCTCATCTTGCTGAGTTGTTAAGTTGGCTTTGAACTTGTGATCCTCCTGCCTCTGCCTCCTGAGCAGCTGGGATTACAGGTGTGCACCATTGAGCCCAGCAGCCTTCTCTTTCTTAATCTGTGAATTTAGTGCGATAAATTTATAAAAATTTGGGGTTTTTTTTATTTGTTTGTTTGTTTTGTTTGTCAGGGATCCTGAACCACATCCCCAGGCCTTTTTTATTTTTTTGTTTTGAGAGAAGGTCTCACAAAATTGCTTAGGGGCTCGATGATTGCTGAGGCTGGCTCTGAACTTGTGATCCTCCTGCCTCTCAGCCTCTGGAACTGTTGGGGTTACAGGCGTGTGCACCTGGCCCAGCCCAGCACTGCTTTATCTGTGTTCCACAATTTTGATACTCTGAAAATTTCATTTTCATTCTAACTCAATGCATTGTTATATTTCTCTTGAAACCTCTCCTTTAACATACAAAATACTTGAGCTGGAGCAATGGCTCAGCAGTAGGCAGCTTGCCTGGCATGTGTGAGGACCTGGGTTCAAACCCCAGCATCATATACACAACTAAAGAATCAGGGGGGGAAAAAAAACAGAAAAAGTAAAGAAAAAATTCTCTCACTCTCAAAAAACTACTTAAATGACCATTCTTTAGTTTCCAAGTGTTTGAAGTTTCTCCTGTTTTGTATTATTAGTTTCAAGGTTGATTTCATTATACTCAGACCTTACTATGACTCAGATCTTTCATATTTACTCAAGTTTGCTTTATGTCTCCTATAGCCTACCTAGTATATGTTTCATGGACACTTAAAAATAATATGGATTCTGTTGATGTCTACTTGAATGTTCGGTAAATGCCAATTAAATCCTTTGGTTTATGCTGCTGTAGAGTTGATCTATATCCTTGCTAATTATTATTGTTTTAAATGTAATTTAAATGTAATTCTTTTTCCCTTTTAGTTCTATTTTTGCTTTACCTATCTTAACAGCTCTATTGTTTCATGTACATTCATTAAGAATTATGCCTTCTTCATAGGATGATCTTTTTATCACTACAAAATATCCCTCTAGGTATGTGGTAATTTTCTTTGCTCTGAAATACACTCTATATAATTTTAATACAGCCAGCTCTGTCTGCTCTGCTCTTCTTTGAATAATGTTTGTGTTGATGAATCTTTTTCCATCCTTCACTTTCAACCCACCCATATTATTACATTTTAAGTAAGTCTTATTCTGCTAAAATGATGTTGCCCTAAGTTAATTCCTCTGATCTGACAAAAATGCTTAAAAAAAAAATCAAATTCTAAGATGTGTACAGGCAAATAAAACTATTAATGATTACTAACCTAACCTCACTTTGCTGTTACCACTGTTAGAACCCCTGGTAACTATAATTCTGCTATTGCTGAGCTCAATATTTTTAATCTAGAAGAATTTTTATCTTCCAGATTACAAAAATTCCATATTAGAAGGATGGCAACACAAGAATTCCAACCCATCCCTGCAACTAAGACCAGCGTCTAGGGGCTGGAGCGGTGGCTCAGCGGTTTCAGTGCTTGCCTGGCAAGCATGAGGACCCGGGTTCAAACCCCAGCACCACGTACACAACTAAGTGTTGGAGCAACTAAGGCCATGTGAAAAACTAAATAAAGTTGTTTCTCCCTTTCTCTGTCTCTCTCACTGTCCCTCTCTCTTAAAAAAAAAAAAAAAAAAAAAAGACCAGCGTCTATCTCCTTCAGAATAGTCAGGATGAGACTTCGGATCCCTGACTAGGAAGGATCATTGCCCCTTGCCAGCCTGAAAGTCATAGAAAATGGATCTTCACCTCTCATCAACCCTTAAGATTAAGGGATCAAAATCTGAGGGGTAAGGGGGGTAAATGAGATAGGGGTTTAGGATAAAGAAAGAGAAACACTAAATCTTGGGGTAAATACCCTTAAGACATTAAGATGTGGAAGTCAGTTATAAATCTTTAGCAACATAGCTTTGGCCTGCTAGCCTGTGGCCTATGCATTTGCCCTGTTATTGCCCTGCACACTTGTAAACTGAGGAAATACACAGGCACAGGAGAACTGGTGTGAAACTGTGCAATTCCATTCTGGATCCACGTCCAGCCTAGCCCCTGATGTAGCCCTTTTTCTTCTAAGACAGCCCACATTCTCCCTTAAATGTGCATTGCCTTCCTAAATAAACCTCTGTCTATGCCTCAAAAAATAAAATGAGTAACTCTCTCAAAGACAACATATAGTTGGGTCATGATTTTTGTTTTGTTTTGTTAGAGACAGAGACTCAGTTTGTTGCCCAGGCTGGTCTTAAAATTCTGGACTTATAGTCTATTTAGTCAACTTCTGCTTCAGCTTCCCAAGAATCTGGGATTAAAGGCACATGCTACAGTTCATGGCTCTGGGTTTTGTTTTTGTTTTTGTTTTGTCTTATTTTGGTTTGTGTGTGTGTGTTGGTGGAAATCAAGTCCAGGACTTCAAGCATACTAGGCAAGCCCTTTATCACTTAACTATACCCCCAAGGCCCTGGGTTACTCTACTAGCTACATTACCGATTAGTGTTTTTTAAGTGCTCCTCTTAGACCACTTACACAGTGTATTAATATGTTCAGACTTGTCTGTCATTTCATTTTGTTTTCTATTTGTTCTGTTTTTTTTTGTTTACTTCTGCCTGACTTCCTTAGGTTACTTGACAATTAGAATTTCATTTATCTGTAGTGTTTTTCAGTTTATCTCTTCATAAAGCATCTTTAATGATTGTTCTCAATACATTTTGATATATATTTAAATTATCATGGTTTTCTGGTGTCATCATTTTACCAGTTTCAAGTGAAGCAGAGAAACCTTGTCTCTTTTATGTCCTTTCCTTTCTCTACTTATAATTGTAAATAGGAAGTAAGAGTGGAAAGATAAAAACAGACTGTCACATAGCTTGGCTATGAAAAGTAAAGATTTAAGCAAGAGCTGGTAGAGTGAAGTTATGGAATTATTATCTTTTTAGTTGGATGGTTGAACTTTAAAAGGTGAAAGACCTGAACAAGCCTCACAATTCATAGGAAAAAGATAGTAGAAAAGGGAGGTGTGAGGTAAAGCAGAAATATGGGGTGATAGCACACTGGAAGAACTGGGAGAAAAGATCCTTACAACAAATGATGAGATTGCTTAAGCCATGAAAAGGAACGTCATTTCCACTGAGACAGAAAGGATGGAAGAAAAGATGGGGCTTGGAGTAGAAAGACTATATGGTGTACTGAGAGTGGTAAGGACAGGTCTCTTTTCTGATAGTCTCTTTTTGTAACATAGGAAATAAAAATCATCTGTTCAGAATTATAAGAGGAAGTAATGGGGAAGAATGGAGATTTTATGAAAAAGGTTAAAATTTAGCCCTTGAGCAAAATGAAAAAAGCAGCAAATCTGAGAAAAGATCACTCATAATCAGCATGTGCAGTTCTAATTTTGAAAACATGAAACTGTGCTCACAGATACTTCAACTTCTAAAATTTCTCCCAACTGTAATTTTTTATCCTAAAAATAGAAGCAGAAATGGTGGAAGATTAAACCAACCCAGGAATGGAGTTAAACAGAGCCAGTTTAAAAGGAGGTCAAACAAATAGGTAAACAAATTCCCTATAACTTTTTTTAAGTAAACCAGCAAAAACTTATATATACCTTGTTAAGAAAGTGGATGTATGTTAGAGAAATGCCTGCAAAAAAAAGTATTATAGTGTTTTTCTTCCCATATAATCAAAATATTTCTTTTGCATAAATATCTACATTGCATTATTGAGACTGACTTAGGTTTGGAACTTATAAATTAAATATGAATGTAGGAAGAGTTTGGAATTCTCAACTATTTAACCACTGTACTTTGCCCTAGAGTTTGTGACTGTAACTACAAGGGAGGAGTCCAATGTTTGAAATATTTTCTGGCAATGAAAAATAGCAGTACAGACCAATGAAGGACTGACCTGCCACCTTTTCAAAATTGAAAAATTAGTTCCAACCAATAAAGCTAAGATACATCAGCCTTACGTAAAACTCCTCCCCCTGCTGGTGGCTTAAAAACCCGCCACTTCTTCTCTTTGCTCTCCTGCTTTTCTGCTGCCTCTTCAATAAAGATCTGGGGGGATGGGGGGGAATAGCAGTGCAGTTTCAAGCTTCAGCGGAAACACTCAACTATCCTTTAGTCATAACTAAAAAACACAGCTTTTGCTTACTTGTTTTCAAAATTTTATCGCTGACACCTCCACATCAGATACTGGGTTCCCAGTGCTTTTTTTACTGTAAAGGGCAACCAGTATAACATTTTGAAAATTATTTTAAAATTAATTTTAATTGCTAGTTGGAGCACTTGCCTAGCATGCACGAAGACCCAGGTTCGAACCACCCCAGAATCACATACACGTCTAAGTATCGGAGAAACAAAGGCCAGATGAAAACATAAATAAAACTGATTAAAATAAAAATTAATTTTAATCCAAAAATGCTTATGTCCAAATCTAGAAAGTTGAGATGGTTAGATTTAATTTAGTAATGAAATATCTATAAAAATAATATATTTTCAGTAATTATTATGAGACTGTTTTTTAACATGGAATGAAACAAGATCAAATAAATATATCTGAGGAATTAAGTACAGATCACATTTACTATCTATTTAATTTTTCTTTTCCATTAGAAGAAAAGCCCCCAAAAGAATAGGACTTTTTCTTTCTCCTGTCCCTGAAAAAGGATCTGGCACAAAGCAAGTACTGTTTTAATATTGGGTGGCTGGCTGGCTGGCTGGCTGGCTGGCATTAAAGGCTCTACTAAAATCATTACATCTAAGCTTAAATTCCTAAAATGCTTTAAAATAGTCTTTTGCGCCATTTTCTAAGGTAGAAAGATAAAATTGTGCAAAAAAATGAAAGTTAACTTTTTCTAAAGATCACAATTAAGTTTAATTATTAAAATATTACTTATGAATGGTGACTGTTGTCTCCAGAAACATTCCTAATAAGCAAGCAGAACCACAACGAGTATGCTGAAAAACTGCACTAAACTTCAGTCTCCCTATTTTACAGTATCATATTGTATCATTAGTTAACTCATACCTTCATATATGAAATATCCCTTACATTTCATTTGAATCAAGTAGGATTAGAACTCTTATCACCACTTTACATAAATGACAAAACACAGAACACATCAATGCATCTAAGAAAACTTTAGAAAATTGTAAGCAACTATGAAATCTATTTTCCTTTAAAATACATTTCTTATTAAATTTTAATAATTCCATATTTTTAACAGATACTACGATGACATCCAAATTTTTTCTTACCTAATTTTACAGGAAAGCCTGGAGGAAGTTTCATCTGCACAAATTCTCTAAGCTTGTTAAAGTGCTTGAAGGGTGCTATTACTTCTAAAACATTCAATAATCTGAAAAATGGAAGAAAAAATTAGTTTCACTGTTCAAAATTATTTGTGTTTTTAACTACATGCTTGAAACTAATATTAACTTTCAGATATTAAGGATAAGGAAATTACATATTCTCTGCCTCCTGGGTTTTTTAATTATGCAAAGTTTATAATTTTTGTTTGTCCATACTTTCCATAGTTGTTTGCTATTAAATAGTCCTTATTTAAATGGACTGAAGACTTATTGTTTTCATGTTGAAGTCTACAAATTCCTGAGTTCTTTAAGTACACTCACAGTTTGGGTAGCTGAATTTCACTGTTAGTTTGTGTTGAATGAGTCTTATCTGCTTAATATTCCTTCATTTCTTAACTATTTGATAAATAAGCATTTCTTGTCTTTAAAGGGAAATTTGGCTCATAAGCTGCAGGCTATATCATCTTTCCCTTTGAATTTGAATTTCATAATGTCTCTTAGAATTCTGAATCACAGTAGATTTCTGGTTAGATTCCTCCCTCCCTCCCTTTCCCTCCTTCCTCCCTTCCTCTCTCCTTTCCTTCATTTTTAGGAGGAAGGTAGTATTCAGAATCAAAGTGAGGATCATTCTAGTTCGGAGCTACATGTCCAACACATTTTTTTTTTGACAGACAATTTTTATTGAGTTTTTCACAAGGCTTTCGTTGCTCCGACACCTAGTTGTGTATGTGGGTGCTGGGGTTTGAACCCATGTACTTGCGCATGCCAGGCAAGCGCTGTAACCACCAAGCCACCATGCCCAATACATTTTTGTTATTTTTATTTTGCGACAGGGTCTCACTGGCCTCGAGCTTGTGATCCTCCTGCCTCAGCCTCCTGAGTCACTGAGATTGTAAGTATGTGCCACTGTGCCCAGTTTGAATTTCAGTTGCAAATACTATAAATTTTCTTTCAACAAAGGCCTATGGCTACTATACTTCTTGAATTCTTTTGTGTCTAAGCATATCTTCAGTTATCTTGAAGCATCTTTGTCCTCCATATCTACTATTTTAATTCCTTTCATCTGTTCTTTCATTAGGTGTGACCTGTCAAAATTTAATTTTCAGTCATATCTACTCTTTTATTGTTATTTCTGTTTGGTAATAGTGATATTTAGTGTTCAATCTATTTCTAGCTTTACAATCTCCTTTTCATTTCATTATATTCTTTCATCTCAGAGTTTACTGATTTCATATTCTTTATTTTTCCGTTGCATTTAAAGAAAATTTTCTTTGGTCCTTTGACCTGTTTTTAATTCTAGAATGAATTCTTTGTCTGGCTTTTGAATGTGCTCTTCCTTATTATTTTTTGGGTTTTCCCCCCTAGGAATAGTGGTTGCAGCAGCCATATCTTTTTTTTTTTTTAGAAAGGGGACAGTGAGAGAGAGAGAGAAAGAAAGAGAAGCAAATTTTTTTTTATTTAGTTTTTCATGTGACCTTCATTCCTCGGACACTTCATTGGGTACGTGGTGCTGGGGTTTGAACTCTCGTACTCCTGCATGCCAGGCAAGCGCTGTAACCACAAAGTCACCGCTCCAACCCGCCGTATCTTATCTATACTAAGATAACCAATTTTTTTCACATATCATCTCCGAAATTAGAATAACCACTAAAATTGATGTCATCACAAAATTAGCTACATTTTCTTCTTCAACAGTATGTAGAATATAAAACAGATACATCTTGGAATCAAATGGATCCTAGATATAATATATTATGGCAGATCTGCATGTGTGATTAACTCTTTTCTCACATTTTCTGAGATTCTCTCTCTGGCCTATAGCTTATGAGCTATATTAAACATTCTATACACTTTTCTAAAGGTTACATATGGGGCAAAGTCAGAGAGTATGCTCTATGTATGCACCTCATTGAAAAACATGGGTTCCGGGGCTGGAGTGGTGGCTCAGCAGATATAGTGCTTGCCTAGCATGCAAGAGGGCACAGATTCCAAACCTAGCACCACGTACACAATGAGGTGCCGGAGAGCAATGACAGCCACATGAAAAACTAAATAAAATTGATTCTCTATCTCTCTGTGTGTCTCTCTCTCTTAAGAAAAAGAAAAAAAAAATATGGGTCCTATTTGCTTCTCCAAAAAATTTTTTATGTATTAGGTATTAGGCCAGGTTTTTTGCTTTTTTTTTTCCCCCTTTGGTACTAGGGACTGAACCCAGGGGTGCTTTACCTTTACCACTGAGCCACATTCCCCACCCCTTTTATATTTTATTTTGAGACAGGGTCTTGCTAAGTTGCTTAAGTACGTAATCTTCCTGCCTCAGCCTCCAGAGTAGCAAGGATTGCAGGCATGTACCACTGCACCCACCTTTTTGCTTTTTAACAGTAGGTCAGAATGGAAAGAGAAGAAACTAGGAAGAGAAAACAGCCTGGGGGCTGTCTACTTTAGTGAGAAGCTTAAAGCAACAGTTCTATCAAGAGTGGGCTGTAGCTACCCGCCTGCCATTCCACTCATTGACCCAAATTGGACATTTTTTTTTAATGTGGTGCTGGGGATCGAACCCAGGGCCTCATACATGCTAGGCAAACAAACACTCTACCACTGAGTATGGCCCCCAGCTGGACTTTTTTTTTTTTTAAGGAGCATGTGGTAATACAGATCTGAAAGGATATATTCAAACAAGATGCAATTTTATTTGCAATAGTGACAAACTAAAAATGTTTTTCAGTAGGAGACAAATAACAGTAAATCAACACTATAAAATGCCAAGAAAGAAGGAAAAAGAATAAGACAAAAATTTAATTACTGTTAGAACTCAAAGATATACTCACTTTTAAAAGAGATAAAGGAGAATTCATAGAACAAACTGTACACTATTTCCCATTTTTGTAAAAAATGCAAAACTTAAGTCTGGACAAAAATGTACCAGCCATTAATTATTAATACGGTAAAAGAAAATTACCACTTTTAAGTCTATAATCTTCCATACTTTTAGACTTTTTATAAAAATATTCATGTATTATTTTAATAATTTTTAAAACTATTCAAAAAATTATCAGAAGAAAATAATAAAAATATTAATGCTTGGTGAACCAGAAAATTTCTAGAAGAGTACACACACCATCAAGGTAATGACTGTTTGCTTTTATACTTCAAAGATCTCAAACTTGTGAGAAACAGGAAGTGTGGTGGTCTGTTTTCACATATAACTTTAATTAGATCCAATTGTAGTCATTTCTAAAGCCTTCCCTTTGCCTGCCTCAATTTTAAAATCAGCCAGCACACAGACTGTACCCCTGAGCTCCTCCAATCAGAGTGAAGAGCAGTACTGTGGCAGGTTAGAGATATAAGCAGGTGGACTGGCACGCAGGTATCCCTGCTAAGCCAGTTCTGTAGCAAGCCTTTCTCTCAGAAGTAGTTTGCCTTTCCCACCCAACTTCCAAACACATGTTTGATTTTCTTATGCAACCTCAGTATTTGTAATAAACCAACACTCAGATGCAAATATTATTACAGCCTTTAGGGTTTAACAGCCCTTTTTATAAGCATGTATAATTAATAATAAACTTACGACTCAATTCCTAAGGGAAATTCCTGGCTCATGGCTATGGTGGCTTTAAAGGTTTTCTTACTCTCTTTGCATACAAGTTCTCTACCCAGATGAGGAGCTCTAAAATGGGGTGTTGCAGGGAGAGAAAAAGAAAATGTTAGGAAACTTGTTCCACGGGACATTCACTATTAATTCAATTTTTCTTATTTTGTCTATAAAAACAAAATAATGCTACAAAGGAATAAGATATGTTAAGAAATGAGAAGGGTAACAAAAAGAAAATAGCGAAGAATAAAATTTCAGAAAAAAATTATTTGTCCTCAACTAATTTCACACTGAACATAACTGAATTTTAATAATCACTACTTTTTGGAACCAAGACAACCAAAACAAACTTTAAAAGTAACATTGTACATCTTTAAAATCCCTTATTCAATTCAATCTCCTTTACTGTCCACTAATCTTCATCAATAAATAGCATTATAAAGAATAAAGAATTCTATATTAAACATTGTCAGAAGACAAAACTATAACAAATTTATTTTAAAGATCTAATTTGCCTTTTTGTATGTCTGTTTTCAATTCTAGGTTAGCACAATGCCTTGCTCTATAAAATAGCATGAGCATTCCAATGAGCTTGAAACACACACAATTTGTAAAACTCTCTACCACTACCACCACCCAATTAGGAAGATACAGACAGATACCGGCTGCTGGCCCCAGAAAGTATGAAACCCTTTTGATGTGATAAGGAGGCTCCAGGAACTCCAAAGCAGCCAAAACCTGTGGAACTCATTTTGGTCATAAAGATTACAAAACTACTGCCTTTTGTCCTAAGGCACCCCTGCCCACTCCCTAAGGAACCAGACTGACTAAATCTGCATAGACACAGTTCTCACCTTTTGTCTTGCTAACCTATAGTTGGCTCATCTCAAAGTTCTGCTAATTTTCAGGAATTTAAGAGATGGAACTTTTGAAAAAAGTTTCTACCATCTTCCTTCAAAACTGGCTTTGAACAAACCTATTTTCCAATCAATCTGATGAAATATTTCTGAAGCAGAGTATTATGACCTAACCTCTTCCTTCCCTAGCAGAATCTTGTGCAGCCCACTAACAAGCTGAGCTGAGGAGTTTGGTTTTATAGACACAAATGGGCTGAAGAGCAAAGAATAAAAGTTAGATTGGTGGTTCTAAACTGCTCTCCTTACAGGGTTCAAACAAAGAGAACTTTCCTATTTTAAACTAATTCATGGTGACTGAAATTTCTTCAGTTTTTTGTTTACTTTTGTTTGTGTTTTGTTTGAAAACTGGCATTTTTCAAAATTCAATTTGATTATGTGGCATGTAGCACAAGTGATTATATTCTGGTTTGGTCTGATCTTCTAGACCCCAGTGTGAGAGGCTAGTAAAACACAATGGCTTCTCATTAAATACGTTTAACACTATAGAATATTCAAACAGAAACATTATGGAGAAGTTAGAAAAGCCTAATAAGCCTTTCAAAAAGTAAATCAAAACGATAGCTTTTAAACATGGGAGTAAGTGATATTTTATTCTCTCCACCAAAAGGGAAATACTGATTGGCCAGAATAAACATTTTATTTATTCATTCATTCAAAATAAACCCTTTCTTTATCCATTCATCATTTTTTAAATAAATAAATATATACTGAATACAAGTTAGGTTAACTACAAGTTAGTGTTTTACTAACTCTTCCATAATAAGTGTTTGTAACATAACAGAAAGCAAAGATCTTTTTTTCCCTTTTTTACAATATTGAGGAGTGCTCTACCACTATGCTATATCCCCAGCACCTTTTAGTTTTTATTTTGAGTTAGGGTCTTGCTAAGTTGCCCAGGCTGGTCTTGAACTTGCAGTCCTCCTGCCTCAACCTCCTGAGTTGCTGGGATTGCAGGCACACACCACCATGCCTGGCAGCATAAGTTGAAACAAAAAGGGTAATAATAGAAGGTTGGAAAGGCAAACAGGAGACAAATAGTAATGAGCTTACACACCATGCTGAAAAATCAGGATAATCACTAAATACAAAAAGCTCATCATACAATGGAAAATCTCAAATAAGCAAATATATCAGGCAATTCCCTATAGTATATTTCTGTAAAACAAGTCCTTATAGTTTGTTTTATCAGTGTTTGTTTTGTTTGTGTGTGTGTGTGCGCGCGAGCACGCATAAGTTGGCAGAAGGAATGTAGAAAGAAGGCTATACAATCTTACTACAATCTTATTCAGAGTGTACATAATTCAGTATCTTCTTCCTCATCATGCTTAATTCCTATATTTCAAAAGTAAAAATAATTGCTTCAAATATGCTAATAATTATCTCTAAAATAAATTCTTATATTTAAATAGTCATACATCCTATTTTTACAAATTGTTCTTTCTAAAGACCAAAGAAAACATAAACCAAAAAACCACCTACTTTCCATTTTCAGCAGATATATATTCTTCCCATGTAATAGTGTTCTGAGGAGGAGGGGTAAGGGACTGTCTTCGAACAGGCTGCCGAAATACAAAAGAGAAATAGGAGGGGGAGGAAGGTGGGTGAAAAAAATATAGAAAATTAAAAATAGAGCAAACTGGGTGCAAGGGGGTGTAGCTCAATGTGAAAGCATCTCTTAGCATGCAAGAGGCCCTGGGTTCTATTCCCAAGGGCAGTGCAAAAATAAAATAAAATAAAAAATCCCACACACTGAATTATTTAAAATTACTAATCTACTTAATTTCTTCAAAGCAATACTTAAAACAGTTTCCTTCCAAGACAATACCATGGTGATTTAAGCTCCAACAGAAATATTTATTATCTATTTTTTCTAAATCTAAAGGATACTAGTATCAAAGTATTAACATCCATTCACTCAGCATTTCAAGCATCTAAAATGTTTTGGACAATACACCAAATACTCCCCATGGGACTTGTAGAGACATGTAAGAACTCTTACTTCAAGGAACTTATACTTGACAGAAAAAAAATAATACAAAGGAACAATTAACAAGAAAATGTGTGTATTTCTTTTAAAAAGACGGAGTGCCATTAAAGAGTAGCAGTGGATATTGAGAATTCCACAGGAAAAACTAAAACAGACAAACTGTGGACGAAAAGGGCAATAAGTGAAAGAATAGTATAAATAATAAGATAAATCCTAACACTGGGAGAGGGCCTCGTTCAGAAGTACATTCTTTAATATATAATGAGTATAGCATGTTAACAAAGCAGCCTAAAAGAGTTGTTACAATCAAGGATTTTTAAACACAGAACCTGGTTTAAGTGAATTTGGGCGAGTTACTTTTTATTATGTTAACTCACCTGCAAGAGTACTATAGACACTTCTGGTTTAGATATAAGGTATCCCCCACAAAAGCTCCTGTGCTAGTGTTGGGAATATATTCAGATGTGAGATGATCAGATTATGAGTGGTATGACCTAATCAGTGGAACACTTCAGTTGATAGATAATTTTATGCTGAGTGGTAATTATAGGCAGGGCATGGTTGGAGGAGGGTCACTGGAATCATGCCATTGGAGAGTATACCTTGTCCCTCCCACTCCTCTCTCTCTTCTGCTTCTAGGTTACCATGAGCTAAGTAGTATTCCTCTGCCATGTCCTGGACCCAGAGAAATGGAGTCAGTCAACTATGGACTGAACCTCTGAAATTATAAGCCCAAAATAAACTTTTCCTCCTCTACATTGTTCTTGTTGGGCATGTTGATCACAGTGACAAAAAAACTGACTAGCACAGAAACTAGCATTGAGAAGTAGGGTCCTTGCTGTAACTAACTTGACCAGGAGATTCAGAAGCCTTTGGAACTGGTTTGTAGGAGGAATCTGGAAAAGTCTGGAGATGAAGGCTGGAGAAAGAAGCCTTGGATTGTCTTAAGCAGAGCTCAATGGGCAATTCTGGGGCTAGTTCAGAAAACAAAATGCCAAAAGAAAGGTATGCATAAGGTAGAGACCAGTTCATGAGGTTTTGGAAATGAATGAGGACTCCACAGAAATTAGAACAGAGGTCATTCATGTAATATTGTGGCAAAGAAGTTGTCTATATTTTGCCCATGTCTTGAGACTCTGTGAAGATGAATTTAAAGGTGATGGACTAATTAATCTAACAGCAGAAATTTCAAGACAGCAGGGCATTCAGGCAGTGGCATGGATACTGCAGGCAGCGTAAAAGCAAGGTTACTATGAAAATCAGAAGGAAAAAGATTTTTAAAAGTTGCAATGTGACCACAAAAGTACAGGTAAAATTGTGGCCAAGAAAGGAATGACTATTGAAGAGATTACCACCACCAAAGAGCAGTTAAGTACTATACATAGAGACAATAGAAAAGATGCCTTGAGGGGCATGCCTGGAATCAGCAAGACCATACCCATTGCTGTCTAAGAGTACAAAAGTGAAAACTCATTTAAAAGACCTTGGGAGCACCCTCCTCTCACAGGTGTACATAGGAAGTAGTTTCCCCAGGATTTGGTTCAACATACTCAGTTCCCCAGGTACTCAGAGGCCATTGCAGCTATAGTCCAAGGGGGCCCTACTACTGCTTGAGCTGATGGCTGGAATGTAGCATAAAGGAGTTAAAGGGTCATAGAGGCTTCCACCAAGATTTTAAAGAAATGCCCAGAAGGCCAGGCAAAGTGTAGCAAAGAGGAAATCCCCATAGAAAGCCTCTGAAAGGACAACAAAATTGAAGCTTTAATGGAGAGCCCCCCACACCTGGGATTAAGGATTCCAATAATGAGAAAAGCTGTTGGCTGCAGACAATGCCAGGCTGAGAGAGATGAGGGAACACTGGAACAGGCAAGGCCATAGTGTTGGGACGCCCAAGTCCTTTGGACTTACATCTTACCAACATGTGCCCCGGATACTCGATGTGGAGTTACAGAACCAAATCTTTGCACCTGGCTGGGTTTCAGCTTTGCTTTGGCTCCATCCTTCCTTCTATACTCCTCATCCTCCCCTTTGGAATGGCAATGTTTACTCTGTGCCACTATCAATTTTATGTATGAGTTTTGATATTTACAGGAGCTCACAGCCTTAAGTCTCAGATGAGATAGGACTTGGACATTCTGGACAATGCCTTGGAGATGCACTGAATGCATTTTGCATTATGAGTTTCAATGAAACATACATTTCTTGAGAATTATTATAAGTCAGGGTGATGAGAGCTAGTATAAAAATGAAGAGGATGATATAAAAACATAGGAGCTTCTGACTCGTTCTAGGGTAGACAAAAAAATGTGGACCGTGTGAGAAATGGGGAATCTGAAGGTCTGTTTTCAGAATGTAGTTCTAAGTTTTGCATGTAAAAGAAGCCATCTTAGGTTGGAAATCATGTGGTCAGAGATTATCAATTTTTAAAAATTCCTTATCAGATATCCCATTATACCAGTAGCTCTTTTCTGTACCCATCCCAATTTTGTATTCCCCAATCTACCAGACTGTACCCCTGAGTTCCTCCAATCAGAGTGAAGGGTAGGACTGCATCAGGTTAGAGATATAAGCAGGCAGACTGCCCACCCAGATGTGCTTGCTCATCAGATTCCCTTTATAAGCACACCCTTCTACAGAAGTAGTTTGCATTGCTCATATACTTCAGGCACACATTTGATTTTCTTATAAGCACCTTAGTAATTTCTTAATAATTTTATTTCTAACAACTGGTGATTCCTGAGTTGAGGAGTCTAAACAAAAGAGAATAGAATAACCAGTTAAAGGAAACTCGGGGAAGCACAATAGTCAGAAAAAGCATGCTGTACTGGGAAACTACTAATGTGGTATTATCTAGTTAGTATGAAAAATATACATGAAGTTTAAGAGACAAAGATAAGTGGCAAGATTAAAAAAAAATAAGTGTGAAAGGGTTTGTGTCCTAGCTAGATTCTATTTTACTTTGGAAGCAATGTATAGCAAGCAATATAGTAGTTAGAACACAAACTTTGGAGTCATACTGATCAAATCTTGGCTTTGCAAGTAACTGA
Organism: Aplodontia rufa; assembly: GCA_004027875.1. Taxonomy (NCBI): domain Eukaryota; kingdom Metazoa; phylum Chordata; class Mammalia; order Rodentia; family Aplodontiidae; genus Aplodontia; species Aplodontia rufa. The sequence continues at coordinate 33,352 of PVKS010010557.1, read as the reverse complement.
TTGATTTGGACAAACTATGTAACTTCTTTTGCTTATTTAGTAATCCAAATGGGAATGATAAGGGTATGCTGTTTGGAAATGGAAAGAGCTAAACTGATTCAAGAGATCTTTAGGACTTCATAAGGGATGAGATATAGAAGAAAGCTAAGAAACTCTACGGCAAATCTCAGCTTATTGACTTGGTTAACTGAAAAGATATGGAGTCACTACTTAAAGACAAGGAAAATAGGAAAAAGAAATAAATTGACCAATTTAAACATAACTAAATTTTTGATATCTGCATTTACACAAGTAGAGATAGGCAAAAAGTACTAGGTGATGATCAGGACAAAGATCAGAGCTGAAGGTAAATATTTGGGTGAGATATACCAGTGTTTATACAGTTAAGTGAAGCATCAGGTTATGTAAACACTGATGTCAGAGATTGTTAGTTGTCTCCCAAATATGCTTTTCATTCATTTTTTTCCTTTTTCTTTCTTTGCTTTTTTTTTCCCCCTAAAAAGAGAGAGGGACAGTGAGAGAAAAAGAGAGAATCCATTTTATTTAGTTTTTCATGTGGCTTTCAATGCTCAAATACTTAGTTGTATACATGGTGCTGGGGTTCAAACCCAGGTAGAACCCACATCCTTGCACATGCCAGGCAACAGGCCATGTTTGTCATTCTTCTTTATAAAAGAACCTCCATTTTAAATTTTTGGCTAAGTACTTAACTTTCCAGACTAATGATTTCTTTTCTAATCATCCTTCAGACAGCCATTACCAAATGACTAAATTCTAACCAATGGGATGCAAACAGTGTTAATATGTACAGCTTCTGACTGGGTTCTCAGACAGAACAGCAATGCTGTCTCCATCCTAATTACTATTAGGCATTACTATTCCTATTCTTGCTGGCTGGACTATGAAACTGGTAATAAATCATATAGCATCAGGAGGAGGGCCATTGCCTAATTTTGGCAGAGGAATAGGATGAAAAAATGCCATGTCCCAGACTAAGCCAAAGAGCAGAAAACCACAAAAACTCAGATTTCCACAAGAGAAAAAAACAAATTTCTATCTTCTTTAATTCTCTATTATTTTACGAGCAAATGATATATGATTTATATCAGAACCAATATCAAATTTAACATATACAGTGGAATAATATATAATACTATGGCATATTGCAATGGCTTACCAGTACAATGACATAGGAGCTTACAAGCTAGTTAATGATCTTCGTAAAAGCCGTGGCAAAATATTAGATAAAATATTTACTAGTGATACACTATGGAAGAAGACAGACATATGTCTGTAATTTTAGAGGAAACAGTTTGAAAATTTCAAGACTGCTGCTCCAACCCAGAATCACAACAGAGATTAATCCTACCTCCTCCTAAATATCAATCTATACACATAGACACAGACACAGATACATACACATACACATATATATTTACATTTTCATAGTCCAGACATTATTTACATTTTCATAGCCCACACACATTTGCTGCATAATTACACAATGTGCATGTCACATTTTTTCAGGTAATAAACTTTTCTGAACAAGTTTCTATTATTTCTAATAGAATTCTTTCTAATGGCACATTTACTCATTATCTTAGTAAAGAGATTATAATCAATATAATTTAACATTTTATTAAGCACTTTACCTCATCACTGTGTTAACAACCATATTCTAATAATGTATTTTCCACAATTTTATAATTTTTCTAAATGGATCCTTATTACTCAGTGATACTTCCAGCTGAATCTTTAGTGTTCTCTCTATACTGATACCACACTAATGAAACAGAAGACATGAATGCTGCCACAGGATACTAGATAGCATTCTAATGTCATTTTGCCAAGTCAATCACTTCCATACTGAAAAGTCATCAAGCCTTTCCCTCATAATTACATGTAAAACTTCTGATGACTTTTTATGCATTTAGGAAATACTTTATTTCTAGCTTTGCTGTTGTTATGGTGAAAGTGGAAGTTTAAGATATTCATATATAGTCAGCCCTCTGTATCCATGGGTTCTGCATCTGTCAATTCAACCAATTATGAATTAAAAATATTGGCAGGAAAAAATTGTTTGTACTAAACATTTACATTTTTTCATTGTCATTATTCCCTAAACAACACAATATAAACACTATTTACATACACAGCATTTTTACTGATAGGTAGTACAAGTAATCTAGAGATAATTTAAAGTATATGAGAGGATATGCACAGATTATCCAAATAATACACTATTTTATATAAAGAATTTGACATTTGCAGATTTTGTATCCACGGAGAGTCTTATCCTCCATGGATATCAAAGGGCAACTATATATTATACCTAGCTATTCCATCTGGATTTTACATATGTAGGGAAAAATTGCATATCACTAACAGGGCTTTACCTCACTATTTTGAACATGTGTAGATGTCACACAGTAATTCTATCAATGACTGAAAAGCATAAATGGAGTACTATTCCCTCCTTCAACAATAACTGGCTAGAACAAGGGTGGGGAAAAGCCCCAAAAATGCAGGAGGCAAGTATATATGACACAAGAATTTCTAAGCACATAAATTTTACTATGAAAAATACATACTAAATATTAGACTCACATCTGAAAATGAGAAAGAAGGAAGTGTGGCAAAAGTAGTCAAATAGCAAATAATTCCTCCTTAATGCTACCTGCAAGCCACTTCTTACGGAAATTAAAATAAAGCTGGATATGGTTGCACATGCCTGTAATCTCAAGGACTTCTTTACTACACATGAATCAGAGATCCTAGATATGATCACGTAGAAGGGGGATAGTATCACCATCTTGATTACTCCCGGAGGGCAGTGAAGGTCACTGAATGGTGAAAAGTGAAACCAAATTCAACAGCTGCAGCGCAGATTAGGGAGCTCAGTCCAGAGAGAGGCTCCCAAAACTCAGTGTTTTCACTGTTTGCCCTGTGTTAGATCTGGGAGACCCTCCCTTTTGATCTGGAGGCTTCCTGCCCCGCCCTCCTTACAAGCACGAAATAGGAACTGTGGGAGGAGTCTGTGACCATAACTCTGCAAAATAGAACCAATTCAGCCAGAAAGGTCTGTCTCTAGCTGCAGCTCCAACAGACTCTGCATGAAACTCGAAGACTAGGCAGAGACTACCTTCAGCCTCTGGGACCTACAAACATAAGGGGGTAAAGCCTGGACTCAATGCCTTTCCCCACTTTTGGACCCCGATCTCTGTGTTCAGATACCCTTTCTTAGGTCCAGTGGTCTCTAAGTAGGTCAGGGATTCCACACACCCTAGTGTTCGCATTTGAGACCTCCTCAAACACTGGTCTAACTGGGCTGGTGTATCCCTTCACGCCTGCCTGAACTTGCTGGGATTGTGTATGCCTCATGCATCAGCTTTTGAGGCCACTGACTAAGGTCCTCAAGATACCCACGAGCAGGGCGATAAGATTCCCCGGGGGGACCTCACTGAGGCAGACCACTCTCGTTGGAACAGTAAGAGTCCCATACAACTGCACCAGGATCCATAATACTCCCACCAGCTCCTGAACCCCTGGCTGAAGAGGGTCAGGAGTTTGAACAGGTGGACACTATACTGCCCAAGGGTGCAAATCGGGTGGTCCTGAAGTCTTTTTTCACAGGAAGCAGGGAAAGTGATTGTTTGCAATCCCTAAACAAAAGAACAATACTGGGAGGTCCTGGGAATTTCACTGACAAATGTGATACTCATTCCCTCCAACAAAATTAACTGGGAAGTAACTCCACCTAGAAGTAGCTATGAAAACATTCCCCCATGGAATATACTGAATGTGGCAGTAAAAATTCAGAACCTTCCCAACTCCTTATTTTTTCTTTTTTTTTTCCCTTATTTTTATTGAAATTGATGTTTCTCAATGTATGTATGTATGTTTGTTTGTGAGACTATGTGGTTGGCTTTTACTGTCACTGTAACCTCTTGTGTTTGACAACTGTACCCTTATCGTTGTGGTCCGACCTGGGAAAGTACAATAGAGCAAACTAGTCCTCAGTCTCCTTGGGCCGAAGAGACCCCCATTCTATACTACCCTCTTCTTCCCTTTACCCTGTCAATTCCTAAACTGTATTCTGGACTGTCTCATTTTTCCTCAAAATCTTTACCCCACTCTCTTCCTGTTTTTATCTTTTCTTTACTCTTAATAGAATAGACTACATCAATCTACTACCTTGTAGATATATAATCTACAAGGTATATATACAAGATAAATAATCTACAAGGTGCATACTACCTGTCTCTTTGCTATTCAGACATTTTTCCCCCTTATACAGAGCCCCTGCTAAACTGAAAAAAACATCATACTTGAAAACGGGTGTTTACTTGTTATCTAAGTATAGTGTTGGAGCTCTCATGGTAGAAATCTGCTAATCTGATTGTTCCTACAGGTGATAATTTTACACTGTAACAGCTTCAAAAGATATTGTCTGTTCTATGCACTGGTTGTACTTATTGACTTCTATCCCCTATCCCTGGAAGCAATGGAAAACCTAAAAGTTCACCACACTTCACTGACTGGGGTGGCAGTCAATGATTTGTGCTACTCAGATTGTACCCCAACCCAAATAATCAAAGAGCTAAGAAGCTCCAATCCCAGTGACAAAGCCCCCAAGAGAATTATTCACTATCGGACCTCAAATCACATACCCTGTAACCAAAAATGAGGAAAAGGGGAAACAATCCTATCCCTCAAAACCCCAACTCTCCATCCAAGGAACCCACGGTCAGGGACCTATATGAAAACCTAGAAAAATGTATCAACACTATGATTAGTAACTCAATCAAAGAACTGAAAGAAGAACTAAGCAAAGAAATCAGAGAACAATTCCTGAAGAAGAGAGACCATTTATATAAAGAGGTAAGAGAGAAATTTCAAGTGTGAGAGATCATATTTATAAAGAGATAGAAAAAAGATGTAGCAGAATTCTCAGAATTGAAAATCAAATCAAAAGCTCATTGAAAGATACTAATACCAGAGTAAACTCAATGGAAAATAGAACCTCAGCTCTCAAAGACTGAACATCAGACAATGAAGACAAGCTGAACAACACTGAGGACTTGACTGTCCTCAAAGAGGACAGACAAGAAAAGAAACGTATTGTACATGAACAGAGAGGAGAAGAAATAATGTGAGATTAATTGGAACTGAAGAAAACATTGAACAACCAACAAGGGGCATTAAGAACTTACCAAGTGGGGGCTGGAGCGGTGGCTCAGGGGTTTCAGCGCTTGCCTGGCAAGCACAAGCAACTGGGTTCAAACCCCAGCACCACGTACACAACTAAGTGTTGGAGCAACTAAGGCCATGTGAAAAACTAAATAAAGTTGTTTCTCTCTTTCTCTGTCTCTCTCACTGTCTCTCTCTCTTAAAAAAAAAAGAAGAAGAACTTACCAAGTGAAATTACCAATGAGAATTTCCCCCACATCAGAAATGACCCAAAAAATCAAATTCAAGATGCCTACAGGACACCAAACGGACCTAACCAAACGAGAAACTCACCGAAACACATCATCTTTAAAACAAGTAACAGAGAAATGAAGGAGAGAATCCTAAAAATAGCTAGGGAAAAACACCAAATCACATTCAGAGGCAGACCAATTTGGATTACAACAGATTTCTCAAATCAGACAATAAAGGCCAGGAGAGCATCGTAAGATATTTTTCAAACACTGAAAGAAAATAACTTTTAGCCAAAGATAATATAACCTAGAAAACTAGTTTTAAAGGTGATGGGGAAATTAAATACTTCAATGATAAATTCAAGCTAGCAAGACACGTGAACACAAAGCCTGATCTACAGAAAATTCTCAAATACATACGTCATTCAGAGGACACAGATTGGATCACTGGATCAAAAAACAAAATCCAACAATATGCTGCCTTCCAGAGACACACTTCACAATCAAAAATAGACACAGACTAAAGGTGAAAAGTTGGCAAAACATCTACGAGGCTTGTGACCCAAAAAAGTAAGTTGGTGTTGCAATGTTGCAATCCTAATATCCAATAAAGTTAATTTTGTCCAAAAACTAGTCAGAAAGGACAAAGGTCACTATATCATACATAGTAAAAGACACATCAAGAAGATATAACAATAGCTAACATTTATGCCTCCAATTATAACCCATCCAACTATATGGAAAAAATATTCAAGGCATTAAACCCCTCATCAATCTCAACACAATAATAATGGGGGACCTTAATGCAACATTATTGACAATAGACATATCATCAAAGCAAAAGATCAACAAAGATATCTCTAACCTAAACGTCTCTATTAATCAACTGGACTTAATACATATTTACAGAACATTCCATCCTAAATCGGCTGAGTTTACCTTTTTCTCAGCAGCTCATAGACCTTTCTCCAAAATAGAACACATCCTAGTCCACAGAGCTAACATTAACGAATAAAAAAATCTGATACAATTGCATGAATCCTGTCAGAACACAATGCTATGATTGTAGGAATTAACAAGAAAAACAACAGAAACTAAATACTTTGAAACTAAATAATACCCTCTTAAATGGTGATTGGATGAAAGAAATATTGAGAACAGAAATCAAGAAATTCTTGGAAAGGAATGAAAATGATGAAACATCGTATCGAAATCTCTGGGATAGTATGAAAGCTTTCTTAGGAGGTAAATTTATAGCACTGAGTACCTTCATCAAAAATCAGGAAAGAGCCCAAATAAACAGTCTTATGCTCCAACTCATATCCCTGCAAAAAGAGGAACAAATCAATTCCAAACCTAATAGCAGACAGGGAGTAATGAAATCAGAGCCGAAATCAATGAAATTGAGAAAAAAATACAAATTATCAACAAAACAGTTGGTTCTTTGAAAAAATAAGATCGACAGACCCCCTTGCCAACTTCACAAAAAGGAAAAATGAAGTGAAGCAAATCAACAAAATCAAAGACAAAAATGGAGATATCACTCACCACTGACTCAACCAAAATCCAGAAGATTATCAGAACTTGTTTTGAAAAATTATACTACACCAAGTTTGATAATCTGGAAGAAATGGACAAAAATCTGGTGTTGTAAATGAAATAAAACAAGTGGTCAGGTGTGGGTGAGAAAGGGCAGAAAATTTACTTCTGCAAAGGGCAAAAGAATGCACCCACAACAAGGAAATGAGGGGTTTTTAATTCTGACCTGACACAATACTGCTCTTCACTCTAATTGGAGGAGCTCAGGGGCTCAGTCTGCACGATTGGCTATGATTAGGTAGAGGCAGATGCAAAGAGGAAGTAGGTAGTGTGACTGGGAGAGAAGACTGAGAGAGAGTGGGGGTGGGGGTCGACACACATGTGGTGAGGGTCCTAGTGACTCAGCAAAGTTCACCAGAAGAGGGTGGGTGGGTACCAGAAGGGGTCCTTGGAAAGAGGTGGAGTACACAGGTGGGTGGACACAGATGAGGGAGTTACTATCTTCAAGAGGGAGGGGGATCTAAAATGGAGGTAGTAGGTTATACATCACAATCTTTATTAAAGTTTGACAGAAAAGACATACATCTTACACAGGCCACATACAACATTCCCAAATTAACACTGAAGAACACTAAAATTCTAAATCAACCAATCTCAGGCAGTGAAATCGAACCAGCAATTAAAGGCCTTCCAAAAACGAAAAGCCCAGGACCTAATGGCTACATGGCACAATTGTACCATATCTTTGCAGAAGAATTAACATCAATCCTATACAAGCTTTTCTACGAAATTGAAAAGGTGGGAACATTCCCAAATACTTTTTATGAAACAAATATTACACTGATACCAAAACCCAACAAAGACACATCAAGAAAAGAAAATTATAGACCAATTTCCCTGATGAACATTGACACTAAAATTCTTAATAAAATCCTAGCTATCCAGATCCAAAAATACACTAAAAAGATAATACATCATGATCAAGTGAGCTTCATACCAGGAAAGCAGGGATGGTTCAACATACGCAAATCAATACATGTAATTCATCACTTAGAATTAAAAATCACATAATCATTTCAATTGATGCAGAAAAGGCCTTTGATAAAATTCAGCACCCTTTTATGCACAAAACTCTGAAGAAGATAGGGATCAAAGAAAGATAGTTTAATTTTCTAAGAGCCATTTATAACAGACCCATAGCCAACATCGTGCTTAACGGAGAAAGACTGAAAGCATTTCCACTGAATTCAGGAACAGGACAAGGTTGTCTACTTTCACCACCATTATTCAATATAGTCCTTGAAACCCTTGCCAGAGCTATCAGGCAAAAGAAGTTAATCAAAGGAATTTGAATAGGAAGAGAGGAAGTCAAGTTGTGTCTATTTTCTGATGATATGATCCTACACCAGAAGACCCAATAAGCTCAACCAGAAGACTTCTAGAGCTTATAAACAATTTCAGCAAAGTGGCTAGCTATAGCATCAACACTCAGAAATCATTAGCTTTCCTATACTCCAGCAATAAGTCCACTGAAGAAGAAATTAGGTACTCAGTCCCTTTCACCATCTCCTCCAAAAAAATAAAATTCTTGGGCATCAATCTAACAACAGATATTAAGGACCTCTACAACAAAAATTATCAAACATTTTTAAAAATTGCAAAAGACTGAGTAGATGGAAAAACATTCCATGTTCTTGGTTAGGCAGAATCAATATAATCAAAATGGCCATTCTACTCAAAGCCGTATACAGATTCAATGCAATCCCCATCAAGATACCAATGACATTCTTCATGGATACAGAAAAAGCAATTCTCAAATTCGTAGAGAATAACACAAGTCCCAGAATAGCCAAAACATTACTCAGCAAGAAAGAGGAAGTGGGAGGTATCACAATAACTGACTTGAAATTATTCTAAAGGGCTATAGTAACAAAAACAGCATGGTATTGGTATTAAAACAGAACTAAGACCAATGAAACAGAATAGAAGATTCTGAGATGAACCCCCATATTTTTAACCATCTGATATTTGATAAAGGGGGCAAAAGTATAGAGTGGAAAAAGGATAGCCTGTTCAACAAATGGTGTTAGAGAAATTGGACAGCCATATGTAGACAACTGAAATTGGATCCTCACCTCTCCCCCTGCACAAATATCAAATCAAAATGATTCAAAGATCTGGATATTAAACCAGCAACTTTACAACTGCTTGAAGAAGTAGTAGGATCAACACTACATGACATAGAGGTCAGCTCAGCTTTCCTTAACAAGACACCCATGGCACAAGCAGTAAATGGGATGCAATTAAACTAAAAAGCTTTTGCACAGCTAAAGATTTAGTCAAGAATCTCAAGAGAGAACCTACAGAATGGGAGAAAATCTTTGCCGGCTACACCTTGGACAGAGGGCCAATATCCAGAATATACAAAGAACTCAAAAAACACCACCCAAACCACAAATAATCCAATCAATAAATGAGTGACTGAACTAAAAAGAAATTTCTCAATGGAGAAAGTCCAAAAAGCTCATAAACATATGAAAAAATGCTCTACACATCACCAGCAATCAGAGAAATGCAAATCAAAACTTCCTGAGATGTGTCCACCTCACTCCTGTCAGTGGCAAAATGAAGAAAACGAGGGCTGTAGCGGTGACTTTACAGTTACAGTGCTTGCCCAGCATGCACCAAGTACATGGGTTCAAACCCCAGCACCCATGTACACAATTAAGTGTCAGAGCAATGAAAGCCATGTGAAAAACTCAATAAAAATTGATTCTCTCTGCTTCTCTGTCTCTCTCTCACTGTCCTCTTTAAAAAAAAAAAAAAAAATGAAGAATACGGACAATGAGAGACGCTGGAGGGGCTGTGGGAAAAGAGGAACACTGTCACATTGCTGGTGGGACTACAAATTGGTACTGTCACTCTGGAAAGCAGTGTGGAGACTTACTCAAAAAATCAGGGCTGGAACCGCCTTATGACCCACCTATCCCACTCCTGGGTATTTCCCCAAAAAAGGTAGAATCAGCATATTATAGAGATACAGCTTCATCAATGTTTAATAGCAGTTCGATTTACTATAGCTAAGCTATGGAGCCAACCCATATGCCCCTCACTTGACGAGTGGATTCAAAAGTTGTGGTACATATATACAATGGAATTCTACTCGGCTATTAGAGAAAACGATATTATGGCATTTGTGATGGAGATGCAAAAAATTATGCTGAGTTAAAGAAATATCCCAAACTCAGAGACTAAAGGGCCAAATGTTTTCTCTCATTTGTGGAAGCTAGAATACAACCAGAAATAGTATGATAGATGGCTAAGCTAATAATAACCTCAACATGTATGAATTTTTACACAAGCAGGGGGAACCTTGCCTATGATGCTGGGGGACGAAGGGAAGGTGGCAGGGAGGTGGGGAGGGAACAGGAAGGATATCAAGGAGGCTGGAGGGAGTATGGGGGAATCAACCCAATGGGGAACCATCAACTTCCATGAGAAGTCCAACTAACATGGGGGGTAAGTAGGGGGAAACATGGAATCATGGGGAGCCCAAGCGGGGGAAACCATGGAATGGCATCAGCTTGGCTTGCTCTGTCATTATACATTTGTTTTTGATTGTATGACAATGATTCCCTCCTAAATGTAAGACTATCTTTAATTAATTAAAAAAAAGAAAGAAAGAAAGAAAAGAAAAGGGATCCGGGGGAGAGGGAGGAAGAGAGGGAAAAGGGAAATACCGGTGAATCATACTGGTCAAATTATATTGTTATATTCTGTGCATGTATGAAAATGTAACAACAAATTCCACCATTATGTGCAACTATAATGCACCAATAGAAAGTATGAAAGGAAAAAAAGGTAGCAATAATTACCACAAAAAACAAAATTAAGTTTTTAAAAAGAACTCTAACAAAATTTAAATCACAACACAAATCCAAGAGTCATTGCCTTTTTGTATGGTCAATAATGGAAGAACAGGGCTGGTGTGGTGGCTCAGCAGTTACAGTGCTTGCCTGGCATGCACAAGGACGTGAGTTCAGATGCCAGCACCACATACACAATGAAGTCTCAGAGCAACAAAAGTCACATGAAAAACTAAATAAAATTGATTCTCTCTATCTGTCTCTCACTGTATCTCTCTTTAAAGAAATAAATAAATAATGGAAGAGGGCAGTAACTTTGTCAAAGACTATTCCCTCTCTCTCCATTTCTATTCCGGAGCAAATAGCTCCTACTGATCAAATGATCAGTAAATAAATAGAGAGAGGCTCTAATTCAAGATAAGAAGAAAAATGAGGATCAAAAACATGATCTAGCAGGAAGGGAACAGGTTCACACTAAATTGGCATCATCATCATTTTAATTTAAACACTTTATATATTGAACTCAAACTATGGCTAACTCACTCACTACATAAACTTTCTAAACACTAAAATACTTTCCTGGTAAACACAGTATTACCATAAATTAGCTGGAACCTGGCAAACTATTAAGGAAAATTTGTCCGTCATTGAAACCTATCATCTGGCATATTACCACAGCGGAGAAACTAAATATTCAAGGAATTTTTCAAGTCTTATTATGAATGTGACTCAGTTTGCACTGTAATCTAGCACTCACATATAGGAATGTTAACACAACATATCCAACTCTGAAACTACTCTTTTTATGAACTAATAACAAGTCTTATCGTGTGTGATGTGGTTTGATTTTTCTTTTCCTTTGAAGAGAGAGAGTGACAGTGAAAGAGAAAAAAAGAGAGAATCAATTTTATTTAGTTTTTCATGTGGCTTTCATTACTCCAACACTGCATTGTGTATGTAGTGTTAAGGTTCAAATCCACATCCTTGCACATGTCAGACAAGCACTGTAACCACTGTGCAACCATTCCAGCCCAGTCTGATTTTTTCTATCTTTTTTTAGATATTAATTTTTAAAAAGGTGGTTATAGCCCACTAAGTAAATATCATCTACTAAGGGGTCCTTATCCTGCAGTTTTAAAAAATAGCACTACTCAAATGCAATAAAATGTTAACATCTGGGGAATCTTGATGAAGCATATCCAGAAATTCTGTAATATTCTAGAACTTATTTATAAGTCTAAAATTGCCAAAATAAAAAATAAACTTAAGAATCCATCCAATTTATCTTATAAGATGATAAGAAGAGTTACCATATTTCATGTGTCTTTTTATTTCCTAATTTCCCCTACCCTTTCCTTACTGTCACACAACTCTTTGGATATAGTACGCTTCCAATAACAAATGCTGAATAAAATTTATGGGACACTATAGGTTAGTGATGACTTCATTATAAATAGGTGGATTTTTAGCAGGGTTCTCAAAGCAGCAGATTTTGATGAAGCAGAAGACTATAAGGGAAATGGAATAAAATTTAACACTGATTTTCACACTTAAAAACTAATTTTATTCTATCTACTAATGAAGACTCAAAGATCAAGTACAGACTCACAAAAAAACCAAAGGTCACTTCTTTCCTTTTCTTCTTCATGATAATGACATGAAAAACATGAAGAAACACAGAAAAACAAAAGGTAATATATAATAAACAAAATCTGTGAATATATTTATATAAATGCCAGGAATGAAATCTATCCTCTCTCTCTTTAGTAAACTACAAATTGGAAATAAAAATTATACCTCAAAATTCTGTTCCATTATGTTTCCACCTTTGCTCAAACTCTCCATGATGGCCTTATTTCGAAGAATATCCTCTTCACTGAGATGTTCTCTTCTTTTCCTTGATTCTAAAACAAGTCCATTCACCAGATAAAAGTCTGCCAGAAAGTTTCCTACTCTTTCCTAAAACAAAATCAAACATTTCAAAATAACAAAATCTAAAATATAAGTTTGTCTTATATTCAAAATAAAGTTTCAAGGTAACATTTTTTCCACAAACATGTAACACGTAGGTGAAGATAAATATTTCCTTAGTACAAATTATTCTCTTCAGTTAAAAATATATAAAATCATGCATTTCTACTTTATAAAAGAAAATGTTAAAGGCACAAAGATGTAACTGATCACAAATGAGCTAAATCTAAATAAAATACCACATAGTATTCCTTTATAATCTACTCCCAAGTAGCACAAAGCTATCTGAAAACTTTATTAAACCAAAAGTCAAATATCTTGAGTAACAAGGAGGGGTCAGGGATAACACTGTTCCCATTTTATAGATAGAAAAAAAAGTGGAATTAAAACAGTCTAATTTACATAGGAATCTCTATAGTACAATTAGAATTAATGATCTGCTCCAATTTTCTATTGTCTAACAAGACCAAACTGCATGTTACAGCAGCTTGCTGCTTTCAAAAAAGAACAGAATAGCTTTGCTCACCAATGTAATTATTTAAATTACTGAATGGGGATAGGGAAACTCAGGTGACATTAAAGACAAGAGGGTTTTTTTTTTCTTTTCAATGAAGTCTTCCTAAGCCTTTTAACAATAACCTTCACCTTTTTTCAAACCCAGAGTTGGTCAGAGCTTGAAACATCTTATTTAAAAAAAAAAAAAAAATCACTAACTTACTAAAAAACAAGTTTCCCTTATCTACCTGCATGCAAATCACTTAGTCTCTACCTTGCTGCTGTGTTCTGGCATTAGAAAGCTATGTGTTTATGTGCTGTTACCAGGTCTACCTTGCTTCAGTGGCTCCTTACCAGTCACTAGCAAGCAAAGCATTTTGCACCAGTTTCTACCTACAAAATGGGAACCATAAGAATTACTGACACCCTCCTTACCTGTCAAAGATTAAAGAAGATCACCTAGACGCTGTTCAAGAGCTTTGAGCTGCTTAGCAGTAGTACTAGATGAATAGCAGTTTCAATTTTTATCTTCTCTTGAAGTGATCCGTCTAATGCTGTCCAGAAGAAGAGTACAAATAAGACTTCAAACTAATAAAGGGATTGCAATGTAGGATCTCACAACCTGGAACCCTATAATGCCATTTATTGCCAAATAGAGAGGAAATTCATGAGCCTAGGGCTCAGTTAGAATTTATTTGTGGTTGGGTGGTAAATACCAGTTTTTGAAACCATGTAAAGAAAAAGCACATATTTATTAAATGTAAATTATCATATCAATAAAAATTTTAATCAGTCATTAAATATTTTGCTATCTATAACCAATAATGCAAAGGCCATCCATGTAAAAGAATAGTAACACAACATCATTTATAACACCAAAAAAATTGGATGTAAATATGTGCCTATTTATCTGTATGTCCAAAAATACAATTGGATAAACAAGTTACAGTATATCCACAGTATGGAATACTATGCAGTTGCTTAAAAGAATGAAGTACCACCACATGTAAAGATAAGACAAGGCTTCTACAACATTCTAAAGAATGAAAAACGACAGTTGCAAAACAACAGATATTAATATGATGCTATACAAAAATGGACATCTAAACAAAAATATACATACTACTGTGAGTATATATTAATATATGGAAAGCAAAAAAGGTATAGGGGATACACAAACAGGTAACCTTCAACCAGGGATTTCAGGACTACAGGTAGTAGTCAAGGGAGACTTTTCAACTATGTGCAAAGTTTCATGAATGATTAATTTTATGATACACAGGCTAAGGTGCCCAGGTGCCAGAGAAGATGTTGTATTTTTATAAAGTATAATCAACAATGAATCACTTGACTTAGGATAAAGTAGATTATCCTTTATATAATGGTGGTTAGTCTCATGCAATCAACTGAAAGCCTTACAGGCAAAGACAGAGGAAAGAAGAAAACACAATTGTGCTTCAAAACTAAAACCTCGGGTAGGGGATTTAGCTCAGTGGCAGAGCGCTTGCCTAGCATGCGCAAGGCCCTGAGTTCGGTCCTCAGCCCTGAAAAAAAAAAAACAAAACTAAAACCTAGAAACCTTGCCTGAGTTTCCAGCCTGTAGATTTTTGACTTAAGACTACAATATCAACTCTTTCCTGAATTTCTAGCCTGTTGCACTGCTGCTATACAGATTTCAGACTAGATGCCAGCTCCCACCATCACATGAGCCAATTCCTTAAATCGCCTTTTCCTCTCTCTCTCTTCCCACCCTCTCTTCCTTCTGTGTTCCTCCCTCTATTCCTGCCCCCTACCCTTTCTATCTACTGATAATTTTGTTACTCAGAAAATCTGACTAATACAGGTTGTTTTTCTGTTTCTCCAATGCAAACACATTGATTTCTACTAATGTGTAATAAAAAATATAACTTTTTAAAAGCAATAAAACTTGTCCTCTCCTGTTGCAGTTATTATTCTTGAGTAAAACTTTATAAATACATTTCATTACACATTTCATTAACATTTTTAATATGTTTTTAACAGTTTTATATAACATCTTGCTGACAGCTAACAAATGAAATGGAAATTATGGAAAGAAATTTACACTGATACAAAAAACTTCCACTAAGATTTAATTTAGTGATAATATTGTAGAAATGTAAGCATATTTAAATTGAGTTTAGAAAGAATACTGAAAAACAGATACTGAATAAATGATTTAGAAGCCCAAAAGTGGGGAACAAAAAAAAATTCAGGGAAATTAACTCAAACATATCCCTACTGTGGCCTATTTATGGAATAACAAGCATTTGAAACATAATAGAATTATGTGAAAACATTGTTCCCTGTTTATACAAAATCATCTAACAAGAACCCTCCCTTAACAGAATTCAAATGGGCTGAACTTTTTCTCTTGGCTTCTCCAAAGACACTTTCCAATTGTAAAAAAACATTTTAATTACCTATCTGTATTCAAGGACTAGAGAATAAAATGCTTGAAATTCAGTAAGCTACTTCCTCCTGTATTCTGATCACATTACTCTGGCAACATTAAATAACAACTTTTAAAGCTTAAAAATCTAGATTTGCACATACTGTTTTATCTTCCCGAAAAAGCCATCCAGTTTGGGCACGCGTGAAAGAAATTGATTTGGTTGATAAAGTTGCAGAATAAATATCGCTGCTCATTAAAATGTCAACCTCTTCTTCTGTTTCCATCTCTGATTCCTAGAATATTGGTAAAAATTTAATATAAGAATCTAGGTTTTTTCCAAAGGTTATTAGTGCTACAAATGAAAATTTCAACTTATAATATTAGAGACTCCAAAAGACTTAAAGGATACTTTCCTAAAAAAATATGAAGTATTTCTTATTCTGAAAACAATTAGATGTTTAAATTCTTTGTATCTAATACATTCTTTAATAAAAATTGTGAGTAACTATAAATCTTTAAAAGCAGTGCTCGTGAAATATATTATCCTAACACTGTTACATACATGTAATAAAAACAGTACTAGATTACCCATTACAGAACTAATGAGTCTGTAGAACAACTTTGAAAGATTAACTTTAAGAACTGAAAGACATGAGACAAAAATGCCTGTCTAAAAGATTTTCTCGCAATGGAGATGAATCTGACTTTAGTCAAATTTAGTTTTTAATTTGAAAAGCTACTATTGTCATATAAGTCTCTTCTGTATTTTTCTGGGTTTTTGGTTTTTTGTTTTTTGGTGTTTTTTTGTGGGGGTGGCAGTACTAGGGACTGAACCCAGTGGTATTCTATCACTGAGCTATATCTCCAGCCTTTACTATTTCTTTCAGAATTAAATCAATATTTAATAGCATAGTAGCATGCTTTAGCTAGATTTTTTGTTGCTGTGACATCTTTATTTTTTGTTTTGTTTTGTTTTAAGATAGGATCTTAATAAGTTACTGAGGTTGGCCTCAAATTTGTAATCCTCCTGACTCAGCCTCCTTAGTCTCTGGAATTTCAGGTGTGCATCACCACACTCAGCCTTAAAAAGCAAATTGTCTATAAAGAAATTTCACTCTATTTTCAAATAAAATTTTGAAACAAAATTATTCTATAAATAAGAGACAATTCTAAACATGGCACAGAAAAATGCTTACCTTTGCTACATTCCTTCAACATTTAATGAAGCATTATTATTTATATATGCATGTTAGGATGCACAGTAAGTACAGTACTCCCTCAGGAGCTGCATGTATCTTACAGAAATACCAAAACCTGTGAATGCTCCTGTCTTGTATAAAAATGGCATGTTCATATCTATGCACATCTATCTTCCCTGATACTTTAAATCATCTTTACTTATAATAACTCATAAAAATAAATAAAATGTAAATAGTTGTCATACCACATTATTTAGGGAATAATGACAAAAAAAAAAAGTCTGTACATCAATATTTAAAAGTAAGCAGAAGAAAAAAAAAAGGCAAAGGAAAATCAGGAGAAATGGCCAAGGTTAAATCCAAAGAAAACATAAATTTCAAAAACTGAATTAACCAAATAACACCAAATACTTCAGAGAAGTATAATAAAGAAAAATTCCAACAATTACAATGATTTTAGCAACAGATTCAAAATGCACACATCCTTTAAAATTCTAAATCTGTTTCCTTTCTCAATTGTTCCAATTCTTTCAATGGTACCACCATCATCCACTCTTCAAGTTAGCACCACTACACACAATCATCTTCCTTCTTCTTAGTTAACTAAATTTAACTTATTAGAAATATCTATAATGTCAATACTAAAAATGGATGTCATAATTTAAATATATTTGGGGCTGGAGCAGTGGCTCAGTGGCAGAGCACTTGCCTGGCATGCATTAAGACCTGGGTTGGAATCCCAGCACCACATACACAAGTAAGTGTCCAAAAAACAAAAACAGATGAATAAATATTGATTCTTTTTCTTTTTTTTTCTTTTTCTCTCCCTCTCTCTTTAAAAATAATAATAATTTAATTATATTCACTTACACTATACTAGTATCTTATCACCTCTCCAAAGAATAACTGTAAAAACTTCATGAATAATTACCCTCTCTTCAATCTCTCCCTTTTCCAATTCATCTTACATATTAGCTGTATGATCTTTAGAGCTGTCATTTACTAACCATAAGCCTTAATTTTCTTACCTATAAAATGGAGATACTACCATACTTGGCAAGTTATTATAAGAAATTAATGAGAAAGCTGTTAAGCACTTAGATTATAATCTTTGTATACTGTCAATTAATATTTAATACATGGTAGTAATTGATACATATTATTAATACTACTATTCATAGCACATAGCAGTACCCAGCCTTTATTAGATCCTTGATAAATATTGGAGGAAGGAAAGAGGAAAAGTAATATACATTACAACAATTCACATAAATTACTTTTTGATTTAAATAATAAAATAATACTTTAAGAATCTGTGACACTCTTGCCAACTGTAGCACAGCCTAAGCTATCTTTTAAGACCTTTCGCATTTAATAAAAGAAACTTTCACTGCAGTCAAATGATCTCCTCTGTTTCCCTGACTTTACTCATCCTGCTTCTTCTGCAAGGAATAACCTAATAATCTTTTGTCTTACCTTCCATTCTAAATCTTGTCTGCTTAGTGCCAGTTAGAAACCTATTAATTTCAGTAGTGCACATACATCAAGGTAATTAAAGTCTTGTAAAATAGATAAGGTTCTATATAGGTCTGACATATTGAGAAAGAAGCCACATGATGTAGTGAATGACAATGACAGCAAATGAAATGACAAAAAAATACAGTTTAAAAAAAACACACCAGTGACCACACCTTCCAAAAAAAAAAAAATGCTGACTTAAAATACACCTATAGGGCTACCAATGATCTAGATCCTGAAAAAGCTTTTTTTGGTATATAGCAAGGAAAATGAACAAAGGATAAAGATAGTGTATACTCCTTTTCAATGCTGGTTGTGCAGCAACACCAATGTAACAAAAGATACAATAATGCTGAGGATGGGAGAAAGAGAAAAGGGTAGCTAAATAGGAGGAGTTAAAGTATGCAGAAGAGCCAAAAGAGGTGATCCATATTAAGGAGATAAAGAAAGTCAGGAACATTAAAGGAAGTCAAGGCAATATGACAACAAATAGTAAAAGGGTCAGCACAGGTTCAATAAATGAAAACTATAAATAAGAAGTAAAAAAAGTTGGAATTCATTGATCCAGGAGATAAACAGTGAATTCTAAGCAAAGAGACCTGATGGATTGGCCAGGATGTTGACCAGATGACAGAAATTTTAAATAGATTAATAAAGGTAGTAGTAAGGAAAAGGAAATTAGGAATAAACCCTCTCAATTATATCTTATACTTTTAAAAGCAATTACAATGGAGACTTGGCTGAATACATTTTTTTAACCATTTAGAAAAATATTGATAAAACAAATGCTTACCTCATGGTGTATTCGCTGATAAACTTTTTGTTCATTGTCTAATACTACAAAAGATTCAGAGGGTGCCGCATCCCCATTGAAAATGAAGCTTAAATCCCCTCGTTGGCACTTCATGTCAGTAAAGTCTATAAGAGTTGTGTCAAGCCTGTGAAAGATACAGGTAGATGAGAAATTGACAATATACAAGCCTCAAACTACAATGCTAATATCATATTTCAAATCTAAATCCATAGGTAAGTTAACTTTAAGATATTTTATTTTTGAAAACTACTTAAATGGGGGTTGGGGATTTAGCTCAGTGGCAGAGCGCTTGCGTAGCACGCGCGAGGCCCCGAGTTAGGTCCTCAGCCCTGAAAAATGAAAGGAAAAAAAGCTACTTAAATGCGTATTCCATTTTATCTACATTTTACTTTTCTGAATATATACTTAACTCAGCAAGAAAAAAAAAGTGCTTCCCCATTGTTGAAATATTTCCCTTTGTTTTCTACCATTCCTTTTATTGGAGGTTCTCAATAAATTACTTCCACAGGGAAGGAAAGAAAAGGCAACCAGACTGATCTAGCATTCAGTGATCCCTCTAACACGCAGTTACTAAGCTCAGCAGAGTATTTAAGGTGGGCACAACAGTATATGGACCACATTCCTTAATTCTGATCTACATCCATGCCTTCCGCACCTAATCATCTGGTATTAACCTTGCTTCATCCTTCAACTGATTATCACTTAACCAATTGCAAATATAAGGCCTTTCTGTATGATTTAATCAGATTCAGACTAGCATTCTCTTTTCCAAACAACATTTTTCACAGCCTGAAAGGTGTATGGACCACTCAGTGCCAATTACTTATGGATTCAGACATGTGCATGTTTATTGTGCTCTTCGGTAACCTGCACCTAGTATGGTCTAGCCCAATAGGCTGGTTTCAGACAACATTCCACAAATCACTACTTGCTGAAACTGGGAAAAATATTGGAATAAAAAATTTTACAAGTACTGTGAAGTGCTTCAATTTTGCACAAAACTTCATAGGTCACCAGATAAGGTTCATCCTAGCTGACCAGCTGCTCAAAACATGCTGTTCTTTAGACCAATAAACTGGTTAGCTCAAACTGTCAAGAGATTAACCACACACCCAGAAAGCTCCTCTGTGAGAGGATTCACCCTGAATTTCTAATGCAATTCTAAAACTTCATTCTTTGTAGTTTTTTCAATTCTTATCACAGACAAAGCAAAGTAGACTGTCATTCTTCATTTTCCAGCACAGGAAAAGCTGAAAAATAGAACGTATTTCCTATGCTGCATGAAAAGAATAACTAGAGTTACATATAATTTATCATCAAAATTAATAACTTTTGAAATAAAAGTAATATTATTAATAATTGTATCATGACAACAGGAATGAATCAGAGCAAAAAAGAAAAGTATTGGGGGCTGGAGCAGTGGCTCAGCGGTTTCGGCGCTTGCCTGGCAAGCACGAGGACCCGGGTTCAAACCCCAGCACCACGTACACAACTGAGTGTTGGAGCAACTAAGGCCATGTGAAAAACTCAATAAAGTTGTTCCTCTCTTTCTCTGTCTCTCCCACTGTCCCTCTCTCTCTATTAAAAAAAAGAAAGAAAGTACTGGTTACCCAAGTTATATAACATATATACCATATGAGTAATATAAAATTTTTATAACCCTCAGAACAAAATCAAGAGCTCTAAGAAAAGCAGCTCACCGACTTCCAGAGGGATGAAGCCTCCCTGCTACTTTATAGCTGAATTCCAGCTTCTGGTCTACTCCCAGTGGCCTGCCACCTATGCTATTAAACAAGACCTACATTGCTCGTTCATGTGGCCCAAGAGAAAAAAAATATCAGTAAAGAGAGTTCATCCCCCCTTATCATTTTATATGTAAGTGGACAATTTGGGATCCAATATTCAGCTACCAGATAATTCTATGCTCCCCCACATTAAAAAAAAAAAAAAAAAAGGACAACAGTCTTCTGTCTCCATTTCTTTTTTGCCCATCCTAGATAAGAAGAATAGCAGACTTCAAGAAGTGGGGAAAGCTAAGGGAGGAGGATGCACAGAGAGATAAACATGTCTGACATGGTGATATCTGAGATCCTAGATCTAGCAATACCTACAGTCAGTCATTCACAGGAACTTCCCAGTTATTGAAGCTAATAAACTCAATTTTTATTTTATCTGTTTTTATAATTTTCAACTGAAAGAAAACTAACACTTTCTACAATACCCCAAGATAGCCTAGAAAGTTGTTTAACATACAGCTCATATATAATATAATTTATTGATGGTATTTTAATATCATAACTATTAATTCATTCTTGGCTTTAAGCCTATGAGCCTAAATATTTTTAATTCCTGCTATGTAATTAGCCAGGAAGAACAAAAAGTTCTTCATATAAATGCAAAAATTTAAATAGAAAATATTCTTTTTGAAATGAAAGCTTGAAAAATACCACATAACACTGAAAAAGGGAAATAAACTTCCCTTTATATAGCAAAAAGACTAAAATGGCAAACCTTGTAATGTTTTAATTGATGAAGCTATAATATACTGTTGAAAAAATCTACTGAATTAAAACTACATCATTATAAATTTCTTTCCTATTTATTTTTCTTCTAATATTTTTCTGTATTTTTCAGATTTTTAAAATAATGTGCAAGAACACTTTCACAACTAGAAACACTGGAAGGGGTTTTTTTAAAACTAAAAACTTCAGAAACATCAATCAAACTCTATTAATTAAGAATAATTATCATAGAGTTTACTTCCAGCTAAAGACACATCTTCCACAATTAAAAATATTACACAATAAGTTCTCTCAAAAGTAGACAATTTTTTTAAATTTTTGATTTGTGACATGGTGAGAAGAACAAGAACATGATAGGAAGTTCAGCCATTATTTCTAAACTCCTCCTATAGAAAATCACTTAAGATCTCTGAACTTTCTTATTTATAAGAGTTGTATGAAACAATCCCTTCAAATTATTTCTAGGCCTAGACCTGTACAACACTCAAATTAATAATCTGGAGATCTACAGAGATGTAGATAAACAAAATTATACATACATACACACTCACATATATATATATATTTACATTTACAAATACACATGTATATGTGTACATAGATATATAAGTTGGCATATTCAGAGTATTGTAGTCTATATGTTTTATACATATATATAATTTATAAATATGCCTATATTATCAAGGTAAAGATTTAAAAAGTTATCAAAGTAAAAATTCTAAGTGAGATACAAAAGTCAGATCTAGACCACCAATCTTAGTTATTAAATAAAGGGAACAAAAGAAAATTAAAATCAGCCTTGAAGTGCTCAGTAGAATGATAGATGATTTAGATGAATGAATAAATGCATGGATGGGTAAACAGACATGGAAGAGATGGAAAAAAAGACAAGAATTAGGTCTTCCTTAGGTGTCCCTTATTCCTTAATAAAACCAGGATTAGGGAGCTGACCATCTCAAATCTTCTGACTATTATATCATAGCCTTCGATATTTGTCTACTGGATAGTTGAATAAAACTACTTGCTAAAGCAATTATCTTGACTAGTCAAGATTTATGTCTTTCGCTCCTTATTTCTAAAATGTCTCTAATAAAATATTTAAATTTACAATAGCATTTTTTAGTTATTGAGCACATGTAAACTATACTTATAGAAATAAAAATTTCCTCCAAATCTCAATTTTCTTTTACTCAAGCAAAAAAATCAAATCATCTTACCTGATATTGATACCTTGTTTGTATATTTTACAAGCATCAGAAGGCAGAATTCGGGAAAGTAAAGGCACTATATTTTCAAAAACAAAAAGTAAAAAATAACTATCTAAATTCTGAGACATTTACATACTTTGCAATTAAAATGAGTAATATAAACATTTAATTCACCAAATTATCATTTCCTTTAAAATAGCATTTTCCACTTAAAATTGAAAATACACAAAGTAATTCTGAGCAACATCAAGTAGCTACCACTTAATTATAATATCTGTATTCTGCCTGCACCCTAACCTCTCCCACAAACATATATGAGTAGCACAGTCAACATAATATAACTCTTGGATACTCATTGCAAGGTACTATAAGAAAACAGTATACTATGGTAACTAAACCACCCAGAATAGGTAAACAAAAGGACTTGATTCCTCATTGATCCCTTAAATATAACTTGGTAATATGGAAAGTATATTAGAGATACCTTTGAAGCAAGACAGCTGAATATAAGTTTTTTATGTATTTTTTATTAGCGCATTATAGTTTCACATAATGATGGGATTAGTTGTCATGTTTCTAGATGCACACAAATCAGCAATACAATTTGTTCAATATTTCCCACACACACCCCTCAACTTTCCTCCTCCCATCCCCTGATCTCTTGCCTTTCTTCTGGGTCCTATATTGTTGCTAAAAATCCCCAATACAGTGACGTAATTCTTGTACCTATGAAGAACATGTTTTATATATACAGCTATAGTATATACAGTGACATTTATAACTGCTTGGAATGTACCTTGCTTTATCTCAGTTCCAACATTTCCCCTTCTCCTCCCTTCCTATCATTCCTTGTTATTTTTCAAAATATTTGACAATGTGAATATAAGTTTAAACTTTTTTATTTACTTTCAAAATCTATAAAATAGAAATCATACTATATATATATATATATATACACACACATACACACACACACACATATATATATATAACTTTCTATACTATAATGTTGTTTTCTATAACTAATATCTATATCACAAGCAATATTCTGGTGATAGTTTTTTATTATTTATGGGCTGCTATTTTTGGGAAAATAGAAACTATTCTATGTAAATCTGCATCACAGGCTATAATAAACAACCACATCCAAAAAAGAAAAATGTGAAGCTGAAAATTCTTGAAATTCAAACTATATCACACATATATGCACATGTAAGTGCGTTTCTGTATATACATGTTAATAAGTGATGGGGCAGCTATTATTATACACATTTTCAAAAAGAAGAATCTGAAGCTCAAGAAACATGTGATTATCATGCCATGCCAAATACTTAGAAGCCAGTACTGACCCCAACTTAAAGGTTTTCTGTCTAAAAACTCAAGCAGTTGTCTTCAAACTTGCCATTAACTAAGTCTGGGGCTAGTTTCTCCAAAAACTGAATGTAAATTACAACATGAAAAACAGTAACATGTGTTCCACTACCTCAAAATTGAACTGACCCTGATCTCAATATTTCTTAACTCTCCCCATTTCTGGTTTCTCTTACTCCTACACACACACACATAAACAGACACGTTTTCACAAGAGGAAAAAGCATTCTGAAAGTCCAAAAAAAACCTTGCACATAAATCTAAAAAGAGATTATCTACCAGGTTTTTATCTAAATGTTCAAAGCTAAATAGAAGCTAATGGGTTTAGTTTTTAGAACTACATATGACATTTAATTACCAGGTACAGTTTTCACTTTAAACAACTAAAATGCTTTCTCTTCCCTGCCACCTGCCTTTTTGGTGGTACCGAGGATTGAACCCAGGGTGCCCTACCACTGAGCTACATTCCCAGTCTTTTCACTCTCTTTTATCTTCTTCTTCTTCTTTTTTTTTTTTTAATTTGAGATAATGTCTCACTAAATTGCTTAGGAACTCACTAAAGTATTGAAGCTAGTCTCAAACTTGCAATCCTCCTGCCTCAGCTTCCCAAGAGGCCGAGATTGCAAATTTGAGCTTCCATGCATAGCTTAAAATCCTTTTCAAAAGTCAGATATGCTGACTTTTGTATGTCAAAATCAAGTTCTCAAAGATGAAATACTTTTTACAAGTCTGCAGTGGTTACATCATGAATATGATTATATAACATTTATAATGTATTTTTATAACTACATAAAAATATAATTCAGGAGTGATTGTTACATCTCTTCATATTACTTAAATGTGACTTTTAAAATTTTTTAAAATTTTCTTCAGGAATTGATCATTTTAGAATTCAAACAACTAACAATCATGAAGAACATTAGTCAAGGAGCCAACAACTCAAGAGACAATCCAGTTCAGGATCACTGGCAAGTCTTGGATGATCTCTACAGATGAGAAAAAATTTAGAACTAACTTAGAGATCTTTTATTAGAAAGGCTACTACAAACATTTTTTTCTCTGTTACAGGACACTTGAACTTCTCAATACTATATTAGGTATAAAATCAAGATAAGCTCAAGATTTTGGTAAAGCAAAAACTAGCCCAATGGTTAGAATTGTAGCAATGTGGGAAAGAATTAATTACATTTAAAATTTAAAACTATATTTAAGAATGAAGCACACGAGAAAAACTTTAATCATCCATGCCATAAAGTGTTATGCAGCTGTTAAAGTGAATAAAGTACTTCCAAATGATGGTAAGATGCCTAAAATATACTAAGTAAAAATGGCTAAATTGAAAAATGACATAATAGAGCAATTAAACGGGGGAGAAAAACTAATACCAAGGAGATATAAACATATCTGTATGTGCATCCACTTTGTAAGTATTCAAAAGGATTTGAAAGTATTTACATGAGACTATAAGTGATTCCCTCTGGGAAATGGTAATGGGGAAACTGAAAAATACTTGAAAAATTTCTAAAATGTTCAAAAACTTCAGAAAGTTTTCTATTACAAATAGATAACTACATTAGTAAAGTCTGAGAACAACAGTGGTATTAATTATGAATTGTATTAATCAAAGATTAGGGCATTTGGGCTGGAGCAGGTGACTGAGTGGTAGTGTTTGCTGGCATGCATGAGGACCCAGGTTCGAACCCCAGCACCACATACACAACTAAATGCTGGGAAAATAAAAACCAGATGGAAAAAAATAAAATAAAATTGATTCTTTTTCTCTCATACTTTCTCTCTTTAAAATAAGAAAAAAAGAAAAAAAAAAGATTAGGGCACTAGCTTGAGTACGGTAGAGTACACCTGTAATCCCAGCAGCTCAGGAGACTGAGGCAGGAGGATACCAAATTCAAAGCCAGACGCAGCAACTTAGAGAAGAAGCCTTAAGCAACTTAGCAAGATCCTGTCTCAAAATAAAAAAAAAAAAAACTAATAATAAAAAGGGCTGGGGACGTGGCTTAATGGTTAAGCACCCCTGGGTTCAATACCTGGTACAACAACAACAAAAAAAACAACAACCAATAACTGCCATGTATGGTGGTGGTGCATACCTATGATCCCAGTGACCTGGGAGACTGACACAAGAGGATCACAAGTTCAAGGCAAGCCTCAGCAACGTAATGAGATCGTATCAAACAATCGAAAGAACTTTAAATATAGCTCAGTGGCATAGCACTGCATGAGGAGAAAACAAAAAATGTGCCAACGTTGTTATTTAACTAAACTAAGGAGAAAGCTGGTTTTTAGCAAAAGGCACCAAATGAAGGCAATTTGTGAAAATACAATTTGTAGAAAAACTACACATTACTAATTCAAAAGAAGCTTGAAACTTTCTTCTCAAGTCAACAGAAAATTACTAACTTTTGCTATAATAGAGAGTGTTAATGGGCTTCAGGTTTATGACTGAATTTACTTTTTCATGAATAGGGCATGGTACCACACACCTATGATTCAGGTACCCTCTAGGCTACAGCAGACGGATCCCAAGTTCAAGGATAGCCTCAGCAACTTAGCAAAACCCTGTCTCAAATAAAAGATACAAAAAGGATGGGGATGTAGTTCAGTAGTAGAGTGCCCCTGGATTTAATATCCAATACTGCTCCCCCCCCAAAAAAATTTAATGTACATATACACAGATGTTATGTAAAATCCAAAATTACATAAAATGGAATATACCTCATATATCTGTCAACATATGATTTCTTTCTATGATTATTTGGAAGATGAGTATCACTAAGCATTCAAATAATTTTGTATCCATAAAAGTTAATTCAGTGCTTTTAAAAAACATATAAGCTTGGGGCTGAAGCGGTGGCTCAGCCGTTTCGGCGCTTGCCTGGCAAGCACAAGGACCCGAGTCCAAACCCCAGCACTACAACTAGGTATTGGAGCAACTAAGGCCATGTGAAAAACTAAAGTTATTTCTCTCTTTCTCTGTCTCTCTCACTGTCCCTCTCTCTAAAGAAAAAAACAAACAAAAATATATAAGCTTGTAAATCCTAATCTTTATGGACTACCTTTTAAAAAATTCCTTGCATTAAATAAAAATTCTTTACCTTAAAGTACTCTGATTTTTAACCCTATCTTTTGTTTCAAAAATATTTTTAAATATAGTTTTTAACCTTAAAAACAAGATTTATGAAAGTTGTTGATCACTTTAGGATAATTATTACCATAGAGCATCTGAATATAATTTCCAACATCATGAACAATAATTTCCATTAGAACAATTATCAAATTTATTATAACATTTTTACATAATAATTATTTTTGGCTGGGTATGGTAAAGCATATATAATCCCACCATCTTGGGAGACTGAGGCATGAGGATCACAAGTTCAAAGCCAACTTAGTGAGGCCCTATCTCAAAATAAAAAATTAAAAACCTGATATGGAAATGTGGCTCATTAGTTAATTGTCCCTGGGTTCAATCCCCACTACCTAAAGAAAAAAAGAAAGAAAGAAAAGAAAAGAAATATAATTATTTTTACACTTGCATCTAGGCACATACAAATATTTCACAGTGAAGCGTAACACTCTTACCCCAGCTTTGAAAATCCCAGTGAAGTTCTAGATAAAAGTCACCTAGCTGCAAAATGGAATATGAAAATTACTAAAATGCACCTTAGTTAACAGCTTTTATACCCGTTTACTATTTTGCTTTAAAGTAATCTATTATCATTACAGGTCTATAGATGAAAATAGAAAATAATGAAAAAAACCAATTTCAATATTTGAAGTTGATAAAGAACATAAAATCAAAATGATTATTACTTCAAGTATTATAACACACATTACTAAATTACAAAGAAAAACATGCACAATATATTTTATAAGAATATTTTAATCACATTTAAATTTATATGATTAAATATTAGTTTTCAGCATAACCAAAATAACAATAGGCATTACCTTTAAAATAATTAACTTCAGAATAATTATCAAAATAATTATTTGTATTGTCTCACAATGGTCTAAAATAACAGTCCAGTGTGAAGAAAGGCTTTTTGTATGATGTGATACCATGTGTTTACTAAATCTGAAAATGATAACTGTATGAAATCTATGAAGAAAACTTTTTCCCTTATATGTATGGAAAAAACTTACTTTTCTTTCTCAAAATAAAATCTAAACATCAAAAAAAGACTATTAAACTATTAAAAAATCAAATATTCTCAAAAAAATTTTATACAGGGCTGGAGCGGTGGCTCAGCATTTACGGCACTTGCCTTGCATGAGCAAGTATGCGGATTCAAACCCCCAGCATCACGAAACACAATGAAGTGTCTGAGCAACGAAAGTCCATGAAAAACTAAATAAAATTGATTCTTTCTCTCTCTTTCTCACTGTCCCTCTCTCTTTAAAAAAAAAAAAAAAAATTTATACAGTCTGAATATAGGTAAAGCTCTGTAAACAGCAACACTGGCAAGTTGGACCTTCCTAACTCAAACAATGAAAGAAGTTTATGTTAATAGTAGATATTACTGCAACCTAAATATAACATTTTTTCTGACTCTTTTTGTATCTCTTCAAAAAAAACCACCCCCAAGAGAAGATTATCATCATCACATCATCATGACAAATGTTATCTTTCTCCACAATTCTGTCAGACATCAAAGATACAGAGGGAGGGGCTAGAGCGGTGGTTCAGCAGGATCCTACCTGCCTGGCATGCGCAAGGATCCAGTCTTGCCCCAGCACCACATACACAACTAAGTGTTGGAGCAAGGAAAATCAGATGAAAAACTAAATAAATAAAATTAATTCTCTCTTTCCTTCTCTCTCTCTCCTCTCTCTCTCAAAAAAAAAAAGGAAAAGAGCAACAACAGAAATAAATCTCTCTGCCTTCTGTGCCAACACAACCAGCTTTTACCACTATGAGACAGGATGGACAAAAACAATTTTTGTAACATAAATAAAATGCAAACTGCTCCTTTTAGCAGCAGCATCTTCTTCCAAGTCAAAGGACAAAGGCAAATTATTGCCATTAATTATGATGTATGTCCTTTTTGCTTACTTAACTAATTGAAAGTAATAAATTTTTATTTTCCTAGTTCAAAGAAAATGAGTGTTTCTAAGATTACACTTATAATCACAACATTTTGTTATTCCAAAGATTACACTTATAATCACAACATTTTGTTATTCCAATTACTGCTTAATTTGAACATGATTCTCATTTTATCATTTATTTATCCTTAACCAACACATGACAATAAGAATTAAGACTATATTTTAAAATGCTCAAAAGCACATAATTACTCTTTATGTATCAGCAAAGAAATAAGCTTACCTCTTTCAGGGCTTTTAACAATCGAGGTCGTTTTTCTTCAACACTTTCCCTGGATTGCTGCTTAAGTTTCCTTAAAAGAGCTGTAACTAAAGTTTAATGGAAAAAAAATAATAATAATTTAGAGTAATTTTTACCATTCTAGTAAACATTTCTGGCTTATTTTACATATAGATTTTTCAAACTAGTTAGAGTAAAGAGAAAACTACATTGGCTCCTGGACTTCTTACCTACAGTGAGGCTTTTGTGATTTTCAAGGATTCTTTTATACAGAATAATAAAATAATTGAACCCAAGGGCACTTTTACACTGAGGTACATCCCCAGCCCTTTTTATTTTATTTTTAGTTGAGACATGGTCTATGTTGCCCAGGCTGGCATTCAACTTGTGGATCCTTCAGTCTCAGTCTCCAAAATTGCTGAGATTACAGGTAGTTGCAACAATGCCCAGCTATAAACAACATACTCTAAAACATGGTTACTCAATTCTTTCTGTATACTTTTCAATGTTCAGGTTCCTAAGTCATGAATAAATCACGTATACGCTTACAGATAACTGCAAAGTTTGTAGTATGGAAAATTACACTAAATGAAAAATATCTTAAATACAACACTTTGTAATTTTGAAATATTTATCAACAATAGTAATTCATATTGCTTACTCATCTGTCTGTCTCCGTAGCTGATGGCTTCTGCCAGAGGGCTCCATCCCTGAGCATTTTTCACCTTTACTGGAGCATTGTGAGCCAAAAGTAAATGGGCACATTCTGCAATACAAAATAGAAATATCAAGCATCATGTAATTTTTAAAATCTCTAAATAAAACACCACATAGAAGTTTAATAAGCCAAATTAATAAGTAACCTGTGAAATATTATACTATGTATAATAAAATAATTTTTAAATATCCCTTTTATCTAAACTGGATTATTTCAGATTTCCAAAATCAAAAACATTTACTCTGCTACCTAAAAATAAACCGAATCTCTCTACATAGGAAGTATTATGTTCCCTAATAATCATCTCCAGTATTGTGAGACTATTTTCATACACTAAAATATAATCTATAAACTTCAAGAATAATGTACATCAAGGGGCTGGAGCGGTGGCTCAGTGGTTACAGGGCTTGCCTGGCATGTGCAAGTATGCGAGTTTGAACCCCAGCACCACATACACAACGAAGTGTCTGAGGAATGAAAGTCACATGAAAAACTAAATTAAAAAATTGAGACTCTATTTTGCTCTCTTTCACTGTCCTTCTCTCTGTTTAAAAAAATAAAATAAATCAAAAACTCAAAAAGAAATTAATTAGAACCATCTCAACAGACTTAAAAGAATTTTCACAATGTAATAATGATACAACTTATCTACTAAATACGAAAGCATTTTATGATAAAAATAAAAAAAATCTCAGTTGTATAAACTAAGATATAGGATTAGTATAAGATTTATATATCCTGTTAGACACATCAATTGTGTTTTCTAATATGCCACAGACCCTGTTAACCAGTACCCTTCACTCACTAGTCTTAACTCACCTGAGGTACATGAGCAACTAATGAAATCAGATAATCACAGATAAGCGAATTACCTATGTCATATTCTTATATATTTACAAAAATTGGAAGAATTAAATATTTTCTCTCACTAATGTTAACAATAACAAAAAACCCACAAGCCCAGGTAGGCTTAAGAAATGCATAAACATGCCAGTAGGAATTCAGGACTTGAGGAACATAGACAATCTGAAATTATTAACAACAGAAATCACACAGAAATAAACAGGATCTATACAGGTGATAAAATATGCAGAGTAGATAGGATAAATAGGACAGTTGGGTATATTACTGAAGATCCAGAGGGATCCTCAAGAAAGTGAGACGCCATACTAATTCTAGATTTATTTCAAGAAAAAAAGTTCAATAACTGCACAAAAGACAAAGAATGAATTAAAAGTTGCAACAACTGGTTTAAAGAAACATTTTCTGCTATTTCTAACCCAATGGATAAGAATTAAATACTTGTTTTCAATTTCATTTCCTAAGCATTTCTAAAATTTTCCTTAAATAAAAGTGTAATGTTGGGGCTGGAACAGTGGCTCTGCAGTTAAGGTACTTGCCTGCCTGGCATGCATGAGGTTGCGGGTTCAACCCCTAGGATCACGTACACAACACATATCACAGCAACAACAAAAGTCATGAAAAACTAAATAAAACTGCTTCTTTTTCTCACTGTCCCTCTCTTTCTTTAAAAAAAAAAAAAGAAGAAGAAGAAGTAGTGTAATATTTTTCATGTCTACCCAAATTCACAGTCCAAAAACTTTCCAGATATTAAGGCTAAATTTAGTCAAGGAACTCAGAAATTTGATTCTAACCAAAAGGATAAAAATCAGTTTCCAACTTTGACTCCTAAAGACTTCTGAAATCTTCCCTAATTAAATATAATTATGGTCTTCATTTTCACTCAAATTCATAATTCAGAAACCTCCCAGACAATATAGCCAATTTTAAAGAATGAGAAACTTTTTTAAAAAATCAGACTTCCCTGGTTAAAAAAAAAGTTATTCAGTATGTTAAAAGTTAACAAGATATGGGCTGGAGCAGTGGTTTGGTGGTTAAGACACTTGCCCGGCATGCGCCAGTACACGAGTTCAAACCCCAGCACCATGTACACAGTGAAGTCTTGGATCAACGAAGGCCACATGAAAAACTAAATTAAAAATGTTTCTCTCTTTCTCTCTTTTAAAAAAAAAAAAAAAGTTAATGAGAGAGGGGCTGGAACTGGCTCGGGGGTTACGGCGCTTGCCCAGCATGCACAGTGTGTGAGTTCAAACCCCAGCACCATGTACACAACAGAGTCTCGTAGCAACAAAAGCCACATGAAAAACTAAATAAAACTGATTCTATGTCTCTCTCTCTCTCTTTTTTTTTTTTTTTTTTTTACTAGATGAATACGGACTTACAATTGAAGGGGAATCATTGTCAAACAATCAAGAATAGATTTATATTTACATAGTTAGCCAAGGCTGATGCCATGTCACGGTTCCCCACCCTTAGGCTCCCCATGGTTCTATGTTTCCCCCAAAAGAACCCCTTTGTTAAATGGACTTCTCATAAGTGAATGAGAAGCTTGACTGGTGGCTCGGCAGTTACAGTGCTTGCCTGGCCTAGCAAATACGAGAGTTCAAACCCTACCACCACATATACAAAGAAGTGTCAAAGCAATGAAATCTACATGAAAAACTAAATAAAAATTGATTCTTCCTCATACTCGCTCACTGTCCCTCCTTCTTTAAAACAAGCAAAAAAGTATTCATAAAAGAAAATAAATATTTTGAAAAAGTGAATGAGAAAAGAGAAGTAAATAAAAGTGTAAATAAAAATCATCATGTATCTGTCTCTTCTTTCTCAATTAACAAATAATTATTTTAAAGTTCTGGGAAATTTTTACTGTGTTTCCAAACAAGTATATACACAAAAGAACCTCTCCACAATGAAATTACTGAAGTGATATCTCAAAGGAGAAGATGAAGGAATGAGTGTCATAGATTAAAAATGGTATAACTATAAAAGCAAATTACAGGGGCTGGAGCGGTGGCTCGGTGGTTACAGTGCTTGCCTGGCATGCCAGAGGACAGGGGTTCAAATCCCAGCACCACGTACCCAAC
>PVKS010010556.1:0-60061 GCA_004027875.1 Aplodontia rufa | reverse complement strand
AAAAAAAAAAAAATTATTGCCTTATCTGGATTTAACACATAACAGAGATGTTGCGGGAAGGGGAAGGGAGGCATAAGGGTGGGTAATTGGGGGGCACTCTTGGGGGTAAATCTAACCTTCAGAATCTATATACATGTTATATTCTTTTGTTAAAAACTTGTATGATTGGTCAACAAATAAATTTCTCAATAAAAAAAACAAAACAAAACAAAACAAGCCATTCCAGAGTATAATTACTTTTAAATGGGGTCTAAGGAATTATTAGTCAAGATACTCCCCTTAGAGCCAGCATATCTATGCTCTAATCTCAGGACCCAGATTATCATCAAAAGTCTCTCCCCACCAAACTAAACCCATTAGAGTTGAACCCAGACTCTCACTGTGGGCCTCTGGGCTCCCACCCACACATCTCAACACTGAAAGCCTGGAACGGAACGTGGTTAAATACTTTTATTCCCTTCAGATTTCATTTACAATTTCTTCTTTCTTTCTTTTTCCCCCAGTCATAAAAGAAAGCATTGTCCCTGGACCTAAGATATTAAAAGGACTGTGCTGTGGTCGATGTTGTGTTTGTTTTTAACCTCTACACAATTGGCATTTGGGGTCAGATAACTCTTTATTGTGGGGACAGTCTTGTGCGATGTAGGATGTTAAGCAGCATCCCTGGCCTCTATCCACCTGATGCCAGGAGCCCACCCCCCCCACCACATACTACCAACAGTCCCTGACTTAGGATGCTTTGACTTATGATTTGGCTTTGTGCATTCAGTGGAAACCGTACTTCAAACTATGAACTTGGATCTTTTTCCAGGCTAATGATAATGCAGTATGTTATTCCCCCATGATGCAAGACAGCAGCAGTAAGCCATGATTCCCAGGTAGCCACTCAATCAGAAGGAGAAGCAACCCCTGCTCTACAGCATAATATGAGGCTCAGTAGGTTGGCATATTAAATGCATTTTGGACT
Source organism: Aplodontia rufa (assembly GCA_004027875.1). Taxonomy (NCBI): domain Eukaryota; kingdom Metazoa; phylum Chordata; class Mammalia; order Rodentia; family Aplodontiidae; genus Aplodontia; species Aplodontia rufa. Next base: position 59,094 of record PVKS010010556.1, on the reverse strand, counting down.
TAAGATATTTTCAACTTATGATGTGTTATTGGTATGTAACCCCATCATAAATCAAGGAGAATCCGTAATATCAAACCAAAAATGTCTCCAAACATTGCAAAGGTCTGGGAAGGCAAATCATTCTGGACTGAAATCTTCTTGTTAAGATTCAGAGCAAAAGACCTACCATACTGGACTCTTTTACACAGCTTTTATGAAACTCTCTGCCAAGGACCAAATCTGGGCTCAATTGGAGCAACTCTATTCTTGTAGTTTCACAACAAAATTTATTGAGGGTTCACATATGACAGACTTTTTAGTAAATGTTTTTGTACATTACTAAATAAATCCTGACAATAACCCTTTGTAGTTAGTAGATTAGTGAAAGATCCCCATTTAAAAAGAATGAAACTGGGGCTGGAGCGGTGGCTCAGTGGTTACAGTGCTTGCTTGGCTTGTGTGAGGACGCGAGTTTGAACCCCAGCACCACGTACACAACTAAGTGTCAGAGCAACAAAGGCCATATGAAAAACTAAATAAAATTGATTCTCTCTTTCTTTGTCTCTCTCTCTCACTGTCCCTCTCTCTTAAAAAAAAAAAAAAAAGAATGAAACTGAGACTTGACAAGGTGAGGTGACTTGCCCACCCATGGTCACCCTGAAAGTCAGTGACACAGCCAAAATCACAGAGGCGATGTTCAGAGCCACCCACTTCACCACCCAGTTCCCCTGTCCATTTTGTGCAGACTGTGAAATTGATAGGTTAAGATTCATAACATTGGACACAGTCCAAACAGACTTTGTGGGTTTAATGACTTCTGAAAACTCTTTTGAGTCTGTCTCCTTTCATTCCGTATCTTTTTAAACACCAGGGGAACAATAATCATTTGAACAGTTAAATTGATTTACGGCAGTCAAACCCATTTTTTTTTCAGTCTTGAAATTACATCAAATCATTTGCCATTCAGCGTGGGCTACAGTCTGCCACCTCACTTCCCCCTGCTGTTCCTCCAGCCCCATTACCTGCCCTTATATTTTCCTTTTAATTTTCCAAACAAGATTGCACTTTGTGTTTCAGATATTACTCCAAGGAACAATAACGAGGACCTCTACACAGCCCAAATGCGCAAAAGAAAACCAAGTGAATCAAAAAGAAAAGTTTTCTAGACCCTTTGCAATAAAGGTTCGAAAAACCACAGCACTTTGTAAAATATCACATTTGATTGCTAGTTAAAGAAAAAAAGCACTGAACTTGGACTTGCTTCTGGTTAGCCTTGGAAGCCACACCCCAAGGTCGGCACCAGGGCCCTTCTGATGTGCTAGAAAGGTATTAAGAGAGTATTGTTAAAAAACATTAATTTTTTCATCTTTCTTCATGCTGCAGGACCTTGGGGTCCTGAGTCTGGAGTCTGTTCTCCCTCAGCAGCTGAGCATGGGTTCAAGGTCAAGGGGCTAAAATAAGACACTCAATGTGTAAGCAGAGGGAAGAGCAGCTGTAGGAGACCCGTCTGCCCTGTGGTTGTACTTGATGGGCTCAGAACATACTACCCCAGAAACATGGCTCAGGCATGTGAGAGAAAACAGTAGAAGCAGGAATCTCATTCTTATTTTCCCTTGCCCTTCTCCCATAAAGTCCATCAAGAGATGCCCTTCCTGTTCCCCTAGGAAAGGCACATCGTCACCTCCGGAGACAAGCTGCATGGAGAAGAATCTGAGCACACAGACCTTGCTAAGTTTCCCCAGCTCATTACGAATATATCGTATCCCCATTGTCCAATCATACTTCTCTACAACGGTCCACTTCTTCCTCAAACCTAGCACAAAAACACCCAGGCTTCCTTCTGTCTTTGGGTCTGCATTTCCAAATGTCCTGAGTCACACAAAACTTACATTAGATAAATTTACACGTTTTGTCTTGTTAATCTGTGTTTTGTCATAGAGGCCTTAGCCATGAACCTGAGCTGGGAAAGATAGACATTTGTTCTTCCCCACACCTGTGAGGTGCAATACAGGTGTGCTGCAGACCCAAACCTTATCAGTCCCATTATCCGGGGACTCATCTGCGATCTCCATTAGAACTAACAGAGGGACTAGATGTGAATTGTTTATATGGAAATAAGATTAGAATACGAAATCACATTTAAAGTTTGAAAGGAACGTGTTAATGACAGTTTCAACCACAGTACTCCCTGTTCTCTTCCAAAACCAGGGGTCTATTTAGGATCTTGTGCTGCATGAAGAAGGTACAGTTCTCACTAATTACTACCTTTCCTAAAACCTCATAAAATAATGAGCACAGAAAAAAATTATTTACCTCGATAAAATAATGAGCACAGAATTTCTTGGGAAAAGAGGTATAAGAATTTCCATATGCATATGTTTAGATAGAGTTCAGTGTTTTCTAAACTGCAGATTCCAACCCTGTAGTGGTTAATAAAATCTTTGTGCTGGTTGCAAGCAGCACTTTATTTTTATTTTATTTTATTTTTTTGCAAGCAGCACTTTAAAATAAACACACACAAACAAAACTTGAATCCAACAGCTGTCATCTGAAGTTTTGTGAGGTGTATCTGGGAAGGTCACCCTTGAGTCTTGTCTGGAGGGAGACCTAAATTTAATTTCCATTTCAAGAACTCACTAAACCAGTTGTGACCAAACCTTTCCCTACCAATCTAACGAATCTGCTTACGAAGTGAGACATGGACCACAGCCGTGTTTCCCAGCCTGCATTTGGAGCCGTTTTTTTCTAATGTGAGTGCTCTGAAAGAGGCATCAATAATGAAATACTTGAGAAACACTATTTCTAGTCCTCTTTTGTGCCCATTAGCTTATGAATGAACACAGTCAACTCAACAGGTCCCAGGTACATTTGACCTTGAAACCCTTTGCTAAGCAACCTCTGTGAAGTTCCACTACCTTCGACCCAGCCCTCAGCCTGACATCTGCTTCCTTGGGCTCCCCACAGCTGCTGCATCTTGGCCCTCAGACTGCTGTTATTACAATGCACAGTCTTTACTCAACCGCACATAGTAGGTCCTTGCTGTTTTCCTGGTGGGGATGGAAGTTAGGTTTATCAAATTACCTACTATGTGCCTTGGGAATCTTCAGCAAAGGAAGCCATCATCATGTTTTCTTTTCAGCTTTTATTTAGAAAAAAAAAGAAAAGAAAAGAATTTCCTACTTGAAGTCGATTTCTCCAACTACTGTTTCTAGAATTAAGTTGAGTTCAATCTAGTGGCTGGCCAGTTGATCCCCGTGGGTGAAGTCTGTTGGTTTTTAAATGATTTCATATTCCTTTCCTCTCTCTTCACGTGGGCACTGCACCGCGAAGCGTGACAGAGCACCTGTCCTTGTGTACACAGTGTCATGAGCTCAACCGTTCAGGAACTTGCTTTTTTCTGTGTTCAAATAAGAGATAAGGCATGCTGGCCAGGACATGTGGACTCTCCCTGGAGTTCATTAACCAACTGAATTTATATGTCATGGCCAAATAGTCAACACTCCAGTCTGTCCGTTAGAAGCAGGTGCCAAGAGAGGAAATGTTTAATTTTTCCTTGTAGCAAGGACTCTGTCAGACAATGTTTCCAACCCAACTAAGTCTGTTTACACAGTTCAATCTTAGGTCTAGATTCTTCTTTTTGCTTTGCATCCGTCTGGTTGCTGGCTCAGAGCTGGCTCCTGTGCAGCTTCCTCTGTTTGTCCTCCACCTGCGATGTCACCTCCTGCTGGGCCAGGAACTCCTGGGTAGACACCTGCTTCTAGTTCCCTCCAGACTCGTCTGGTTTGACTCTTTGAAAGTTGCTCTTTCTATAAACTCTTCTTTGAATCCTGCTTTCCAGAGCCGGGGCTAGGCAGGGTTCTCCCTGCTTGCTGTCACAGGTGCTCTATTTTACCCCCAGTAAGAACCAAGGGGCCACACCCATTCACTCATGGAGGGGAGACTTGAGGCAGGACTGTCCCCCAGGGCTAAAGTAAGTGGTGCCATAGTCAGCCGCTCCTCAGCCAGACCTGCTCCCACCCCAGCCCCTGGTTCCCATCTTCTGTTTTAGTTTCCACTCGTTTCCTCTGGGTACGTTTAAGCAGCTTCAACCAATCCGGATGTGTTGCTTTTGAACTGATGGGCTCTAAGCATCATATCACCAAATTCTGAACGTCCCTGCAAAATAAGGCTTGACTCCCTAAAAGTTTCATTTGTTCATGTTGCCAGTTAATGACTGAACCTCTGCAGTGAAAGTTTTAAACTCTATGTACCAGACTACGGCATAATAACGCCACAGATGTTGTCCTTGTACTTGCATGCTAATGAGGAAGATAGACAAAAACCAAATCAAGCAAAATACATAGAACATTAGTGACAAATGCCCAGGAAAGAAAACAAAGGTGCGACAGGATGTGCAGCTGAGGTGGGCGGAGATCCTCGACAGGGTGGCCAGAGAAGGCTTCTCGGACAAGCAGGTGTTTGTGCAAAGCCCTTAGGGTAGGAGAGAGCTATGGGAGAGGTATGTTCCAGGTGATGGAGTCCAGGACATGCCACCCCAAAATACAGTGGCATGTTGGCACTTGAGAAAACAGCAGAAGCAGGTCATGCTTACCTTCTCAGATCACCCTGCAGAATATCCTAGAAACTAGAAAGCATTCTCTGGTCTTCCCCTGAAGTATATCACAAAACTCTCATTTAAGAGCTGTCCCCCCATACCCAGAAGAAAGGAATATCTGTATCTCTGAAGACACAGAGACATTGGGAGTAATCTCGGCACAGAAGCCTAGCTAAGTGACCGTAAGTCCATTATGATTCAATCATACTCACATCGTCCAATCATACTTCACCATGACTATCCACTTTTTTTGTTAAGCCTAGCACAAAAAAAGGACACATTTCTTCAGGTCTTCATTTCCTAATGAAACCTCCCAGGTCATGTAAAACTTATATTAAATAGTGTTTTATGCTTTTGTGTTATTAGTCTTTCTTTTGTTATATGGGCCTCAACAATGAACTTTAGGTGAGAAGGAAAGATACATAGGCCCAGGGCCAATCCATGCCAATGCAATGATGTCGGACTACATTAACAAGGTGAAGGGCTGCTGTGAAGATTAAATGTTTATGAAGTACCTTGCCTACAGATAGCACTTAAAAAATGGTAGTGTATTGGTCAGTTTTCTGTTACTATAACAAAACACCTGAGGCAGGCTACTTTATAAAGAAATAGAGGCTCATTTTAGCCAGCCATGGTGGCACATACCTATAATCCTGACTATGAGGGCTGATCAAAAAGGAAGATCACATGTTTGAGGAGAGCCTGGGCAACTTAATGAGACCCCGTCAAAAATTTTTTTAAAAAAATAAAAGGGCTGGGGATGCAGCTCATTGATAGAGCACCACTGGATTCAATCTCTAGTATGGGAGGGGCAGGGGAAGGAAGAAGTTCATCTAGGCTCATGGTTCCAGAGATGTAAGGTCTGGGGGCCACACCTTCCTGGCAAAGTCCCAAGACAACACAGAACATCACATAGAGATAAGGAGTGGCATGCCCATGTCTATGTGTCTAGTCTCTTTTCCTCTTTTATGATAAAGCCACCAGGATTCAATCATAGGGCCTCCATCCTAATCACCTCTGTAATCCCAATCATTTCCCAAAGACCTCAGTTCTAGACACCCTCGTTGGATTGTTCACACCCTCTTCATATCATTAACATATGAAATTGGGGTTTAATTTGGTGTCAAGCCAGTTGTTTTATTGCACCTCTGAAAACCTGTAAGTGTGACCCCAGCATCCATCCCACCAGTGTTCCTAGTTCTTTTTCCTCAGAAGGGTCACAAGGTCACGCCCCAAACCAGAAGGCGAGAGGCCTTGCATTGCCCACCACATTGCGGCATTGTTGAAGTGTGCTTCTGCGGAGCAGCACCAGCAGCACCTGGGAACTCCTTAGAAATGCAAATTCTCAAGCTGCATCCAAGTCTGCAGAATCAAAAACATTGGCCAGAGGCTCAGCAATTGCGTGTTTTAAGCCTTCCAGGTGACTTTGACGCATGCTAAACTTTCAAAACCACTGCACTACTGCTCTCAGGGTCTCCCAGGATTGGGAATCTCTGGGGCTCACTCGTTTGATTTGTTCTCCAGACCCACATTGTGAGAAGGAATATCTTTTTTTCCCCATTGTTATTTTAAGTTTCCTGAGAGGTCCTTCGGCTTTTCTCTGGCTGTTAACTCCCCAGGATCTCTCTAGAAAGCCCATCTGCCTCCCTAGACCCAAGTCGCCAAAGTCTGAATGAGACCTACGGCATCTGGGCTCTGAGATCCACACAGAGAATTCCTTTACCCTGCTCACTTCCTCCAGCATTTGCAAAAACAGCACTGAATAGCTCTGGGAGCTATTTTAAGTTTTGTTATTATGGAATTAAAATTAAAAAAAAAAAAACAAACACATTTCTAAAGCCAAGATAGAGCAGCTTCAGATTTTTCGCATGACCCAGCATGTATTTTTTTCCCCTGCCCCAGGAGTGTGTTATCTTGCTGTTTAGTGTGAATCAGATAATGCATGATGCTTCAGTAACCAGGGCCACTTCCCGTAACTTTTCTGGCACGGAGGGACCATGTGATCCAACTTTTCCATAGGAAATAGTGCAGTTGGCTTATGAAAGCAACTCTATAGACCTTCCATTGCAACGGGGCAGAAGAGGAGGGAGAAGGTCTACCCTGTTAACTTCCATTGGTTTAAAGAGCATTCTCAAACTTAATACAAATCAGAATCACCTGAGGATCTTGTTTGAAATGTAAATTCAAACTCTAAAACAAGTGCTACTAATGGATGTGGCCCTTCACATTTTTGGAATACAGAAAAGATAAAGCTTACATTTCCTAACTTCATAGGAGAGCAGTTTCTTCATGGTGCAGGAGCTGCCACCTTTCTAGAACATTCTTTTACTATTCTCTTCAGCATTTAGAATAATATTTGTTTAAGAACCAATATTTATATATTTTATGAATGTTCTTCTTTTTCTAGTTTATTTAGAAAAGTATAATTACAAATTAAACTTCCTACAAAATATTTTCAACACTGATATGATTGTTTTTCAAAATTTAGCTTATTGATATAATAAATCACATCGATCGATTTCCTGATATTGGCTCATCCTGGAATTCCTAGAATAAATTCTTTGGGTACATTATTAAATTCTATGTAAAATAAAATTTATTACCTTTTAGAATTTTTATTTTTATTAAGGTAAATATTTTTATTAAGGTAAAATTTTATTTTTATTAAGGTAAATAGTTTTTAAAAATCAAATTTTCCATAAATATGGAAGACCAAATAGATGTCCTTGCTTTCCCCCTATCCTATGTGCTTTTCTGTTCCTAAATGGTGTACCTATACCACTCTTCCTTCATATTTCTGTGTTGGATATCATGTAGAAAGTTTTGGATAATGGGATTTAGCTTCTTTTCCTGCACAAACCCTACACATACACATGCTTACACCTGCATGTCCCCAGACATACTTACACACTCTTCCTGATGCAATATACTAATAATTTTGCTTAATTAATATTGTTTACATTAATATGACTGTGTGCATAATATTCCCAACTAAGTCATGCAATGAACCATGATTCAATTTCCTTTTTAAATACCTTCTAATTTTCTCTAGCAATAATCATTTTCTCACTTTTTTACTTTCTTGATTTTCCTCTTTACTTTTTACTAATTCAGGGCCAAACTCTCTGAGAGAATGAAACCTCATTTTCCAATGCTTCCAGACATCACATATTCTATCAAATGTCTCTTTTTTGAGTAGATATCCCACCTGGAACCTGTGTACTGCTACAATCAGGACAGATGATTCTCTTGGCCTGTGGTACAGCTGTCATTCTATGATATCCCTTTATCATCCTCTCAGAGATTTCCTTCATCCCTCTCTAAGTCTTTATTGTCTTTCTTGGTTTACTATCATATTTTGATGAAATACATTCATCAAAATGGCTTATGAAAGTTAGATTTTTTTTTAATATCCTGAAGGCCTGAAATTTTTAAAAATTCTGCCTCCTTATTTGACGGTCTGTTTGGTTGGGTATAGAATTCCAAATTGTAAGTAATTTTCTCTGAGAATTCAGAAGCATCATTCCATTGTTTCCTGCAGAGATATCTTACCATTCTCATTCCTGATCATCTGTATGTGGCTTGATCTGTCATTGGTTTGTCCTCAGTGCCATGCAATTTCACAATGATGTGTTTTGTGTTAGGAAATTTTTTTGTCCTTTGAGCTTGACTGTGGGTAGGCGCTCTCATTTATTACCTCTGTTCTCCCTTCTGGAACTCATTATCATTCAAACTATTGGACTTCTTCAACAGATTCTTGAATTTTGTGTCTTTTCCTCTCTCCTATTATGTTTTCTTGGAGGCTTCATCAATTTCATATTCCAAGTAGGGTGCTAGATAAAAAGCAAGATGCCCAGGAATTTCTTAATTTCAAGTTAAGTATTGCATGGGACATATTTATATTCAAAAGTAATTTGTTACTTATTTGAAATTCAAATTAAACTGAGAATCCTGAACTTCTATTTATAAATTCAATAATATTTCTTCTAACTCTTCTACTGAATTGTTCCTTTCTGCTATCAGAAATTAAAAATTAAAAAATGCTTTTTTTTAGTAGCTTCTTTTGTTTGTTTTCTTCTTCCTTTCTTCCTTTCTGGGGCCTCATTGTGTTGCCCAGGCTGGAGTGCAGTGGGTACTCATAGGCAAAAATCCCACTACTAATACTTGGTGGGATAGCTGGATGCTGATTGGCATAGCTCGCTAAGGTCTCCACCTCCTGAGCTTGATTAATCCCCAGGCCTTCTCTCTTGTTTTCTTTTCACTTTTATTTATTTACTACTTTTTTCTAGACAGGGTCTTGCTCTATTGCCTAGGCTGGTCTTGAACTCCCAGACTCAAGGGGTTCTCCCATCTCAAATTTCTGTATGCTGGGACCATAGGTGCAGGCTGCCAAGTTTGTTTGTTTGCTTGGTTGTTTTTCTGGGGATTGAACCCAAGGGCAGTTAACCACGGAGTCACATCATTGGCCCTTTTTATTTTTTATTTATTTTGAGACAGGATTTCACTAAGTTGCTTACAGCCTTGCTGTGCTGCTGAGGCTGGCTTTTAACTTGACATCCTCCTCCCTCAGCCTCCCAAGCTGCTGGGATTATAGGTGGCTCCCTGTTGTTTCTTAAGTACTATATTTTCTCCTCTCTAGAAATATTGAAAGCTTTTCTCAAGTTTTCATCTGTTGCCTACACTTTTTTTTTTTCCTTTTCTTTTTTATTAGTACTTGGGATTGAACTCAGGGGCACTCTACTATTGAGTCACACCCTCAGGTCTTTTATTTATTTATTTAGACAAGATCTTGCTAAGTTGCTGAGACTGACCATGAACTTGAATTTGCAATCCTCCTACTTCAGCCTCCCAAGATGCTAGGATTATAAACATACACCGCTACACCCAGCTACTTTTCCCTCCCCTGCCAAACTCCTTTTTTCTTTTCTTTTCCTTACCCTCCACCTCTTTCACATTAGATTTCTTCACCTGTCTGTGATCCTTGGTTGTTTGCTCATCTTTTAGTGATCTGTTAAATGGCTCATCGTCACTGGGAGCTCAGCAAGCGTGGGGGACCTGTTGATGGTGGGTCTCCTTGTACCACTGTTTGTTTCCTTGGGAGCTTCTGAGCATCAGTATCCTCAGGTTTTTTCTTCTGGGATGGTCAGGTGACCCAGGAGGAATTTTCTCCTTTCCTTCCTGAAAGAGAAAACATGGCTTCTTGCAAGGAAGTATGCAAGGCACAGAAGACAACAAGGGCCTGAGGGCCCCACCTTTCTGTAACTAATATTCCTCCTAATTTCCATTTTCCATTTAGTGTCCTTGCTTCATGTGCCTGGTCCAGAATCCCTCTAGTTCAGCCTTTCCAGAGTCTTCTGCCAGAAGGAGAGGGCTACTTCACAGTTGTAAGGCAAGGTTGAGAGCCTGATTATTCTGGTTTTTTTTTTTTTCCTGTTTGTATTGAGGATTGAACCCAGGGTGTTTTACCACTGAGCTACAACCCCAGCCCTTTTTATTCAGGGTCTCACTTAATTTGCTTAGGGTCTCACTAAGTTGCTGAGGCTGGCCTTGAGCTTTTAATCCTCCTGCCTCAGTTTCCCAAATTGCTGGGATTATAGGTGTCCACCACAGCACCCATCTCTGACTGCTTCTTGGGTAATTTTTTAGTTAATTTCCCTGTTTTCAACTCCTTTGGGATCCCTCATCTTCAGAGGCATTTGATTCCTGAAGGTCCTGAACTTTTTTCTGAGGCTGAACTCACTTCTGGCCTGGGTTTCACCTTTCTATAGTCAGCCAAGTCAGTTACCGCTGTACACCTGTTTTCAAACTACCAAAACTGCGGAGCTGTTGCTTCTTCTACGCTTTTCCATTGATGACGGTAGTGGAGGAGGTGCTGGGGATTGCACCCGGGACCTCACCTGTGCTAAGCAGGCGCTCTGTCTGCCGCTGAGCCGCAGCCCCAGCCTGCCACTCCTGTTCTTTCTATCCTTCAACTTTAAGCCTTCTTATTAATTTTGCTGTCATTTTATTAGGATTTTGGGAGAGAATACTGGTAAATACTTCTGTTACTATGTGAAATTTAACCAACATTTCTGGTACTTCATTTACAAGTTTGCATCTATCCATAAGTGAGATTATAATTATCTATTCTTGTTATTATTATATTTTTTGTACTGGGGATTGAATCTGGGGCCTCTCACATGCTCACATACTAGACAAACACTCTATCCCTGAGCTGTACTCCCACTCCTTTTTTTAAAATCTTATTTTTTTTAGAGAGAGAAAGACAGTGAGAGAGAGATACAGAGAGAGAATCAATTTTTATTGAGTTTTTCACATGGCTTTTGTTGCTCTGACACTTAGTTGCGTACGCGGGTGCTGGGGTTTGAACCCGTGTACTTGTGCATGCCAAGCAAGCGCCGTAACTGCCAAGCCACTGCTCCAGCCCCTTTAAATCTTATTTTGAGAGAGGTTCTCACTAAGATACCCAGGCTGATCTCAAACTTGCGGTCCTTCTGCCTCAGCCTCCTGAGCACCTGAGATTACAAGCGTGCGTCTCTGTGCTCCGCTCCTCATTCTCTATTCTTATAATACGTTTCATCAGATTTCTGTATTATAGTTTTGTTTGCCTTTTCATCGTTCTCTATAGCTTGGAGTAGTTTAAGAAGGTGGAATTATCTGTGCTGAGGTTCAGATAAAACATGGTTACAAAGTCATCCGCTATTGATTCTTTTTATCAATTGTAGACTTTAAATTGCACTTTCAATCACTTCTGTGTCAATTGATCTGTTCAGGCTTCTACTTCTCACATTCATTTTATTAATTTATGTTTTACTAAAAAAAATCATCCATTTTCATTAGGTTTTCACATTTGTTGCCCCCAAGTTTCTTATAGAATTCTTTTAAAATGCTTTTAATCTTTTATTTGTATTCTATCTCCTTTCTCATTCTAACTCCTGAAAAACTTTCTTCTCTTACTCTTTTTCCTAAGCAGACTTTAGTGGAGTTTTTATTTTACTCATCATTTAAAGAGCCACACTTTGATTTGTCCTTTCTCTTTTTTTATAGTTTGCTTTCTGTGTAAATTTTATCTTTGTTCATTTCCTTTTATTTTTGGTTATTGCTTTTTTTTCAAATATCTTAAGATGAATGCTTAGTTTCTTTTTTTAATATTTCTTCCTTAAAAACAAATTTATATAAAGCTATAAATTTTCTTCTGAGCAAGCTTTCACTGTGTCCCATAGGTTTAGTCTTATTTGTTCCTTTCTTCTCTTTATAGCTTGCAATTTTCCTTGAAATTTCCTCTGATCCATTTTCTGTCTCATAAATGTTTCTTAATTTCCATGTAAATAAGCATTTTTGTCATTTTATTATTATAACTTATGATCAGGTGATCCATTAGAGCTCATTTTTTTTAAAAATGTATTTTCTTGATGACCAATATAAGATTGAGTTTCTTTTGGGAGAGAGGCAGGGTTAGGTTTTCATTGTACGCACAAAAATGTATGTCATCTGTTTAAGGGGTAGAATGTCTAAATATAGTCATTAAATCAACTTTATTGATCATATTAATCATTTCCTTCTATCCTTAATTCTTTTTTATCTACTAAGTTTATTGAACCATGGGAGAACACATGAAAGTCTTGTACCATCATTATATTTTTTGCATTTCTCATTGTTTTTGCTTTACATTTAGCATTTATTTTGTTTGGTACCTACAGTTTTTACTATATTATTGCCATTATTATTATTATTATTATTATTAACCCAGGCACTTTACCACTGAGGTACATTGTCAGGTCTTTTTTTAAAAAAATTTTTTTAAAGATAGAGGGACAGTGAGAGGGAGAGAGAAAGAGAGAATCTTCATTTATTTTTTCATGTGGCTTTCGTTGCTCAGATACTTCATTGTGTACATGGTGCTGGGGTACGAACCAATGTCCCTGCACATGCAAGACAAGCACCGAAACCACTGAGCTGCCACTCCAGCCCCAGTTTTTTTGTTTTTTTGTTTTTGAGACAGGGTCTTGCTAAGTTACTGAGGCTAACCTTGAACTTGTGATCCTCCTGACTCAGCTTCTTGAGTCACTGGGATTATAGGTGTTAATCACTGCGCCTGGCTGTTTTTAATAAACAGTATCTTTACATTACTGTTACAGAATAACTCTCCCATTATGCTTTTCTGCTAATATTCCACCACATGTAATAGAAATAGGAATATTTCTACTTCTATTTTATTTTTTGCTTGAATTGGGCTACCGCTTGTTTTTCAACCTTCCTTTGAAAAATTAAAAAAAAAATTAGTGTGTCTCTTACATGGACAGGTTTTGATTCTTCAGTCAAATTTATAGTTTGTCTATTAAAGAATTCAGTCTTTGCTGGGCACAGTGGCACATGTCTGTAATCCCAGTGACTCAAGAGGCTGAGACAGGAGGAGGATGACAAGTTTGAAGCCAGCCTCAACAATTTAGCAAGACCCTGTCTCAAAATCAAAACAAGATAAGCACCCCGGATTCAATCCCCAGTATAAAACAAACAAACAAACAAACAAACAAAAAGTCCTCACATTTTGTGTATGATTGATATTTATATTCTTCAAACTTACTTCTTACCTGTAATTTTTAATTCTTTTCTTTTTGTTATTTTCTTTTTGGTTAGGAGCAAATTATTCCTTCTTTGTTCCATTCTAACACATACACATACTTCTCCAGCAGCATTAAACAGAATACTAGCTACAGGTTGAACATCCATCTTTTAGTTAACTTTTATATTGCTGTGACCCAAGGACCTGACAAGAACAATTTTAGGAGGTAAAGTTGATTTGGGGGCTAAGGTTTCAGAGGTTTAGTCCACAGAAGGCCGGCTCCATCCCTTGGGGTTCGAGGTGAAGCTGAACTTCATGATGGAAGGCATGGCTCCGGAGATTAGAGAGAGAAGTCCTCTCCAGGTACAAAAAAACATACTCCAAAGCCATGGCCCCAAAGACCCACCTCCTCCAGCCACATCCTACTAGCCTTCTGCTACCAGTTAATTCCATCAGGGGTTAACTCGCTGATTGTATTAAGGATCTCATAGCGGATTATTTCACCTCAGCCTTCCTGGAAGTTTTTAACATGAGCTTTTGGGGGATACCTTTCATCCAAACCATAACAATGCCTAATTTGAAAATATTTGAGCACAAGAGAAAAACTGCACACCTGAGCTCAGGTAACAGGTCGCATTCAAGATGCAGGAACACTAAAAATCATCTTTAGACTATTTGTATAAGACGAATATGAAACATAAATAAATATTGTGATTAGACTTGGGTCCCATCCCCAAGATAAGTCATTATGTATATGCAAATATTCCAAAATCTGAAAAAGTTTTGAAATGTGAAACACTTCTGGTCCCAAGCATTTCAGATAAGGGATACCCAACCAGCATCATCCCCTCAATAAATCCACTTTCTCCACGGAGATGCTTCAGCTTCCTCCTGATTTCATCTTCTCTCCATCAATAGGAGAACTTTAGGATCATTTTGCTTTCTCCTTCTCTCCCCCTTTGCAGACCCTTGGACTCTTGTTTGTCTTTCTCCATTAGAGATGTTGCTGGTTTTCCACTTAGGCTGCCATCCTTCTTCGCCATGCAGATACTCCCCCCACAGCTCTGTCTTGCTGGGATGTGTTTTGCTTCTTCTAATCGATTATCCTCTTGCTGGCTGCTGGCCCTTTGTAAATGGAATGTTATTTTGTCCATGTAGGCTCATTAGGTCTCAGGGAATAGTGTTTAAGTATTCTACATGATGAGAGACTCACGCATGGCAGAAAGTTAAGAGGTCTCAGCCCTCACAGGCTGACCTGTATAAGCTGCCAGTGTTCAGCACTTGCAGGAAACTCCTTATCCAAACTTCTCACACTGTCCCAGCCTCAGGACAGAGCACCCAGTTCCTCATTCAGCTCCTCCTTGGTTTGGTAAGAAAACACAGCACAGCTATACTGGGTCTGTGTGACTTCAGCCCTGATGGCCCAGCTCTTCCCAGGATCTAATGCCGTCTATGCTTCACTTTTGATATAATTCTCAAGGCACTTGCCCAGTGCTCTGGGAGAAAGAACCTCACCATTCTGTCTGTTGGGACGCCACCTGCCATCATTTAGATAAGGAATGTCCCTCAAAGGCTCATATGTTAAGGGATTGGTCCCAGTTTGTGGGATCATTGGGAGGTGGTAGAATATTTAAGAAGTGGAGCCCAGGGGGAAGAAGCTAGGTCATTGGAGTGTGCCCTTGAAGGGGCTATTAGGACCCTGAGCTCCTTCTCTTTTTCATTTTCTGACCACTATGAGATGAACAGCTGCTTCAATCACGTGCTCCTGCCATGATATACTGCCTCAACACAGTCCCAAAGCAGGGGGGCAACCAACTGTGGACAGCTGAAAGAAACCTTTCCTATTTCTAAGTTGATTTTAAAATTTGGTTATGGTAATGGAAAACTGACTTATATAAAGGCACAAGACCTCCCTCAGCCATCCATAAGATTTAGAGCTGTTTGACTCCAGAGAGAAAGAACTCCTGGAATTTATGGTGGGAAATATGGAAATTGCATCCAGACTGTCAAATTCCTAGAACCCAGTTTTTGGCCTTCATAATTTATCTCCACAACCATTAGTCACATAGAGGATCCTGGATTGAAAGAGTAGAGTTGGATTGAACAGCTACAGTCCTGGTTCAAGACCTGAAAACAAGCTGTTCTCACTCCCAAGCCCTAGACTAGGGAAACAAATACCAACTATCGTGGTCTACAATACATTTTTAACACAACTGCACAAGAGACAAGAGTTACTGAAATTCACTACCAATAAATAAACAAGTAAATCAAAATAGCTTAGAGTGAAAACGTACGTCTTTCCAACCCTGCTGTATCTGATGACTATCTACCTGCAAGGAGGAATCACTGCCAGCACCACCACCCCCATGAAGTGTCAAGATCAGGCTGGTTCTGGAAAGGAAGATTGAATGGGCATATTATTAACTAAAATGGAATTAGGTTTCTGTTTCAATAAAGATTCCCATTAGGGCTGAAAGCAATACAGCGAGGGCAGTCCAGCAGTAACCACCCACTGCCTGCAGGAAGAGGTGCTTGAATTACACCCAGCTGTGCATCCCCTTATCGCTTTGCAAAAAGCAGTAACTTGAGGTAGACCTTTGTGATCACTGTGTCCTTCAGACGATGGCCTTGGAGGAATCCTAGGTTGGATGCAATCAATACCCTGAACATTCATTACTCCTGCATCAGCACATGACAATGCTTAATCAACTCATTACGACAGCTCTTCCCTCGTGTTGTACACGTAGCTTATTGAACATATTGTATTTTTATATGGAGCTGTGATAGAGAGGTATAACAACAAGATCTCATTCAAACTATGTCCATCATGAAGGATAAATCAGTGTTTTCACCTCCTTCAAAGAGTTATCTCCAGGCCCTACCACACTGGGATAAGTGGTAAATTCAAGAATTTTGTTTTGTTTGATGGAAGTTTCAATCTTCCTTTTTTAAAGGACTCCGGGAAGAGGTCATATACTGGCAGCCTGTGGGCTGCATCAGCCCCTCAAGTTTGTTTTGTATGAGTATAGGTTTTTAATTTTTGGTTTTTAATGAGTTCAGGGTCAGCCTTTAAAAAATCAGAATATTTAGTATCAAAGTCTGAACTTTAGCTTTCCTTGGAGCAGGGGGTGGGGGAGGATTGGCCCTTCTAGGCTCAAATCCCTCATACTGACAGTTGGCGGGACTGAACAGCATCTGTCCCTGTCGGATGGGGCAAGGGCTTTCCCAGGCTACTTTTCTATATCAAGAAATTTTCTCATTTTCATCATCTTTCTGGCTGCCGACTTAGAACTGCAATCCAGTAGAAATAATCACCAGAAAGTCACAGCGCTAGGCCACACGGCACAGGCAAACCCTGGGCACTTAACATCACAATTTTAAGCCTTTATACATGTCAGGAGATCAGGGACCAGGGAGGTGAAGTGGCTTGCCCAGGGGTGCTATTCCATTGTTCTTTCCAACACACGCCTGAGGAAGAACCTAAAAACAAGATACAGACAGAAGTGCTTGTGTTGTTCAGAGGTAAATTAGGGCACTAGGAGCTGAATGGGCAGGTGGTAGGGTGCCAGTCAGGGCTCCTGCCTCTCTTGCCAGATGCGTCTAGCAGGACAATGCTAATCTTCTTCCTGTTTCCTCGGCAAAGGAAGCACGTTAACCTCTCCACTTTCTGGTTCCTCCATGCCTATCACCTTGGATCCAGAAGAGAAATTCCAAGAATCCCTTCAGAGGCCACAGCCTGACTCTGACTTGGAGAACCTCTGCCCAGGTCAAAAGGCCAAGGAAGAGACACATCCTGAAGCCCACCTACTTCGTTAGGAAATCTTCCTGATAAACTTAGAGAGAAAAAAATACCCCGGAGCCTTCCTGTTGATTTGAATTTGCTCAACCACCAAGAGAAAAATACCATCAACTCTGCAGATTTCATGAATATAGGAATCCCCTGGAAATGTTGTTAAATTGCCAATTATGATTGAGGTCCGGGGAGGGACCTGAGATTCTGCATTTCTAACAAGCTCATAGGTGATGCCTACAATGCTCATCCTTAGACCACACTGAGGGGGCTGTAGATGCACATCCATCCCTGATCATGGACATTTCTTACTGTTCTTTCTGGAGGCACTGCCTGTTTTCTTCTCCATCTTATCCTTTTATTTGTTTTTTTGTTGTTCCTTTTCCTGTCTCCCTCCATCCTTCTTCCCATCCAACTCTTATTTCCTATCAGATCCCTACTCTCCCCTAGTCTTCTTCCATTCAGGGATAAAGAAATTCCTGCCCATTCTTTCTCCAGACATTCATCTCCCTTCTCTGCTTAGCTTTTTATTGCCAGGGAAATGAAGGTCATCACTGTCCTAAGTGTGTTGCCCATAATACTTAATTCCACAGCTGCCCTTCAAAGTGTATGGTGTTGTTATTGTCATTTTAGAATTGGAAAACTTTGACTTGACATCATCAAAGAGATCTTGCTCTCAACTAGGAACTAATGATTTGCACTTAGAATTTGGATCTGTTGGGCACCAGAATCTACAACCTTCATACTACATTACTATAATATTTCAATATTACTAGAGTAATACAGTATGAAGCAGTCCAGAAATCACCAGTACGTATGACATTAGCAAAAAGGAACAGAGTGCCATAGCTTCGCTCCAGTTATGCATCCTGTGCACTTCGACTTGACCCTTCATATGTAGGGGCCGCATGGGACAGCTTTGTGCAGTGCTGGGGCCTTTCAGGAAACTGAGGTAGCATGGAGTTCCCTTCTTCAAACCCTGATTTTTGCAACCTTGCCAAAAAGATTTTGCACATGACCCTCAGAGGAACAGGCACAAGTTGATTAGAAGGAATAGGAAAAGGGTAAATGGGACACTCTTAAGGGAGACAGAGAGGAGAGGAACAGCAGTGTGTCTCTGCTGCTGTCCAGTTTTTTTGGGGGGCCCCAGGGAAGTTTCCAGAGAGTCCCACCTAGGTGCACCTCTTCATTTTTGATTGACAGCAGGATGACATCAGACTTTCAAGTCTCTACTGCCCATGGTAAAGGTCCAGGGGCAACACTAGGTCACTTTGGCCCATGCTGACTGGTTCTAACTAGAACCCTGTTCTTACAGATTTTATGCTTAGCTGGAATTATCCTTCTTATCTCCATACGTTCTGGGATATGGTATGTGCTAAGAGTTATAAAAGTTCACCCCCCACCCCCTTCAGGGTAAGATGTGTTCTTTTTGTTTGTATTTCAGGGCCTGCATTTCTACTGCAGGTAACAGGTAGTTTTCTGAGGAATGTAACATATCCTATCACCTTTAACCAGGCAGGGCTGCAGGTAAATTGGTTTTTAAAAGTGAAAGCAGATGAGGTTCAGGAGGGGATGGGATTTAAATAGCAGACTGGTATTGTTAATATGTCCAAATGTTGGTCAAAGGACAAAATTACAACCATTTATTTGAAAGATCTTATTTTCAATTCTAGAACTGAGCAACATTTGTTCTGTAAAGTAGAAAAAGTTCTATTTTAAGCAGAAGAGGTTGGTTTTATAAACTGAAAGGGGCTGAAGAAAGCAGAAACCAATTAAAAAGTGGATTGGTTAAGAAAAAGTGAACTGGTCGTTTTAAAGTTAACTCTTTTGTAAGATGGGGACAGGCAGACAAAACAATAGGAAAATAACTGATTAGTTGATATCAGGTTACTTGTGTGTGCGTGCATTTTCCAGAATTAAATGATTGTGTAAGTATTATTTGGCTTCTCAGGGGAGTAAAGAGTAAGCTACACTATTGATTTCCCCCCTAGATCCCTCCCTATCATATCTTCCTCTTCCCTCCTCCACCCCCATACATATGATTCCCCTATGCATTGCTTCAACTTTGGTGAGTCTAGTACTTGAGCTTGACCTTTCACCCAAGCCTGGGGGGTTTTGAAATGAGGGAAAACATTTGACTAATTTCACTCAGCATAATTTCTTCCAGTGCCATCTGTTTACCTTTAAATGTAGTATTGTTTTTAATAGCTGGTAGAATTCCATTATATATATATATATATATATATATATATATATATATATATATATATATCACAGCTTTTGGATCCATTCATCCAGTGATAGGCATCTGGGTTGATTCCATAATTCGGCTATTATAAATTGAGCTGCTATGAACATCAATTTTGTTGTGTTACTGCAATGTGCTGATTCTAACGCCTCTAGGAAAATACCCAGAAGAAGAATGGCTGGGTCATATGGTGGCTCCATCCCTAATTTTTTGAGGAGTCTCCACACTGCTTTCTAGAGCTGTACCTGCTCTAGTTCCACCAACAGAGAGAAAGTGTTCTTATCCCTCAACAACCCCTCCAGCATTTGTGTCTGTTTATATTCTTCATCTTTGCCAATCTGACTGGAGTGAGGTGAAATTTAATGTAGTTTTGATTTGCATTTCTCTGATTTTTTAGTGATTTAGAATACTTCATCATGTATTTATTGGCTTGCTTGGTTTCCTCTGTGAAGAAGTTTCTGTTTAGCTCTCTGACCCATTTATTGGTTGGATTGCTTGTGTTTTTTATATATTTTTTTAGATCTTTGTAAATATGGGATATTAGTCCCCTGTTGGAGGAATCACAGGCCATGATTATCCCCCATTTTGTGGGTTCTCTTGACAGTTTTGACTAATTCCTTGGCTAAGCAAAAGTTTAATGGCATCCAACTCAGTGATTCTTTTTTTTTTCCCCCTAAGAGACAGAGACAGAGAAAGAAAGAGGCAGAGAGAATTGATTTTTATTTCATGTGGCTTTCATTATTCCAACATTTCATTATGTACATGGTGCTGGGGTTTGAACCCATGTCCTCATGCATGACAGGCAAGTGCTGTAACTGCCGAGCCACCACTCCAGTGCCCGACTCATTGATTCTTGACTTTAGTTCTTTCACTTTGGGATTCTGTTGAGAAAGTCATTGCCCACTCCCATATGCTGAAATGTTGCTCCTAATTTTTCTTCTAGCAGTTGTATGGTAGCTGGTTTAATTCCTAGTTCCTTGATCCATTTCAGTTTGATTTTTGTGCAAGGTGAGAGATAAGGATGTAACTTCAATTTTCTGCGAGTGGCTGTCCAGTTTGTCCTGCACCATTTATTTGTTGAATAGGCTTTCTCTCCTCTGTGTTATATTTTTTCACCTTTGTCAAATATCAGATGATTAAAGATTTGTGGGTTTGTCTTAGAGTCTTCTAATTTATCCCATTGGTATTCATGCCTATTTTGATACCAATACAATGCTGTTTTTGTTACTATAGCTCTATCTAATTTTAGATATGATGTTTTGTGAAACCTGTTTTGTCTTTCTTGCTTAGAATATTTTGGCTATTCTGGGTATCTTGTTATTCCAAATGAATTTGAAAATGCTTTTTCAATATCTGTAAAGAATAACATTGGTATCTTGATAGGGATTGCACTGAATCTGTATAGCACTTTTGGCAGAATGGCCATTTTAATTGTATTAATTATGCCTAACTAACAAAATGGAATGTCTTGCCATCTTTTCAGGTCTTCTTCAATTTCTTTCTTTACTGTTCTATAATTTTCATTGTAGAGGTCTTTTACTTCCCTTGTTAGATTAATTCCCAAGTTTTTTTGGGTTTTTTTTTTGAGGATATTGTGAATGGGACTGATTTTCTGATTTCTTCTTCTGCCCTATTACTGATAGCATCTAGGAAAGCTATTGATTTATGGGTGTTGATCTTGTAGCCTGCCACTTTGCTAAATCTGTTTATAACCTTAAGCAATTTTCTGGTGTAGTTTTTCTGGGTCTTCCGGATATAGAAAAGGTAAGGGATAAGGATATGAAAATTCCATCTTGACACACAAAATGTAAAGCAGTCTATATCCACTCAAAATGGAAAGGATGAGTCAGAATGTTAAAATATAGAACAGATGGAAATTTGGAGCAGTGTGGTGTGGGTAAAGGACCTTTAATCCTGAAATTTGACTTCTAAATCCATCCTTGCTGCTAATTGACCAAGCAATTTAAAGTAAGTGATGTAATTTGTTTTTGAGAGGGGTCTCAGTATGTTGCCCAGGCTGATCTTGAACTTGTAATCCTCCTGCCTCAGCTTCCCAAATAGCTGGGATTACAGCCATGCTGTGCCACTGCACCGAATTTCATTTTTAAAGTGAGGGGATTGGATTAAATGTTTATTAAGATTCTTTGATCTGTACTCTTCAGTGTCTTCCCTACACCTAAAATAAAATGACCCAGAAATGTGAAAATTTAGACACAAACTAGGTTGAATCAATGTATGAAAATAATAAGGTACATCATGTTTAATACTGAGAAATGAATAATGATCAGAAGACAAAAAATTTGATAATGACAAAAATGGCCAATACTATAGTTTTTCTTTAAAAAAAAGATTTTAAATTCTCTCTACCAAAGTGGACATTCATTATCTACAGATATCACACACATGTAAAATAGGTAATTGGGACAATACCTGTTTATGAGATATTGGGTTCTAAATAAATCTTTGCTACTAACCAATGGTGTAACCTTGGATAAGCTGTGTCGTTTTTCTCAATTGGCATTTTTCTCAATGCCAATTTCTTCATCTTTTTTTTGTTTGTTTGTTTTTGTACCAGGGAGTGAAACCAAGGGTGCTAAATGTGAGGAAAGAAGGGAGTATAGGAAATAAAGAGAAAGGACAGTAGCGGCAGCTCAGCAGTAATACAAGTTTATTGAGAGAATCCTGCAGAAGGGGGCCCAGTAGAACCTGGGACCCGTTTTCCATGTACAGACTGGAGTAGATTTAGAGGACCGAGGGCAAAGATTAGGGCATTGCTAGGGAGATGCCAGGGAAGGGTCCTTTCTCATTATGGAGTGTTTAGGGTTTGTTTGCAAGAAGGTGGAGTATTGTTAGTGGAGTTTAACATTAGGTGGGTCTGGGGTTTAGGGGTAGGTGGGTCCAGGGTTTAGGGATTAGATGGGTCAGGGGTTTAGGGATGAGTAGGTCTGGTTCTAAGATGGAGGATAAGATTCAAAATGACATTGCCTAGGTCAAATTCAACCTAACACTTAACTACATCGTTTGGTTTTTTTATTTGAGACAGGGCCTCACTAAATTGTTTAGAGGCTCGAAAAATTGTAGAGGCTGGCTTTGAACTTGTAATCCTCCTACCTTAGCATTCTGAGCTGCTGGGATTATAGTCATGCACCACTGCGCCTGCCTCAATGCCAATTTCTATGTCTGTAAAGGAGGAGAGTGGGTTGAATGATTAAATGGCATTATGTTCTACACTGAAGAATTTTAGCACGCTATACTCACTCACTCTATCCTGCCATTTAAAAAATATTTTCCAATAAAGGCATTGAATCATAAAACCAACCCACATTTTTATTTTAAACAACAATAAGTAGATCAGAAGTAAAATTAGATCAGCATAGATTTCCTCCATGGCAGGCTATAGAATTTAACATACATGGTATTTCCATCTCTGAAGCTAACATAATTAGGTTGCCTTATACCAATTCATCTACCCCCAATGTTTCAAACAGACAAAGAGTAAGACAAAGCCTGCCTGTAGTTGCCTTGCCCTAAACACCCGTGTACCCCAGAAGACAGAGTGCTGGACCGTACTCCCCACTGGATTCTGAGCATGTGTTTTATTTGCTGTGGGGCAGGAGGGAATGGCGTAAGAGCAAAGATAACAACTCTTTGTGTTTTGGAGCTGTCTGGCTTAGTTAAAATATAAAGCCAGTCTGCACAGACACCACCTTTCTCAGTGTTTTGACAGGGTTCCCTTCTCCATCTGGCCTGTAGGAACTCAAACTCTTCTATGGGTCCTGACTTCTTTTCCAGGAACTGTTCTTCCCCAGCTCAGACTGCTGGTGCAGGAGGCTGACCATGGTCCTCTGCTCAGGGTGGAAGGAGGAACACTTCCTGTGAGGCAGATCCTCTTATTCTTTTCCTTCTGCAACCCCATCCTGGCCTCAGGTACCAATGACCTCTCTGCCAAAATCACAGTGAACATGGTATTTTGAATCTTTGGCCTACACTCCTCAGTCTTTTCTTGCATTAACTATTAAGAGAATTCTCTTTTGTTAAATAGACGTTATCATTTTATATCTGAAAGGCACCAAGAATTCTAGAACACCAGAATACTTAAGTAGATGAAAAGACAAGTTTGAGGGACAATCTTACCTCCGGCCCCACCCCTTCACTAACATCTGAGACCTATCTGTTTTTCCTCTTCATCAAAAACAATAAAAAATAAAATACGGCCAAATATACGGATTGCAAATTGACCTAAGTGAACTTGCCTCTTCAGTAATTACCAGGTTCCTGCGCCACACAACTGGCATTAGAGGAGGTGGAGACTGCATTCCTTTCTACCATCTCCGTGCCCCCGGTGGCTCATTACTAGACTAAAACTAGTCTTAGGTCAGTTTCTGCCAAACCTACAAAACTTTGTTAGAAAACATGCATGGAAATCATCACCCAGCCTTTCCTTTAACCTTGGTCAAGTCCCCACACTCAGATACCAATCAGTACCTTGCATGAGAAGGAGGCAGACGCTACAGTGTTCTGGCAGCAACTCAGGAGGGCTTCTGGTAGGATCAGCTAGCCAAGCTCTCGTGAAGTCAGGCCAGAGCTGGCCCCAGAGCTCTGCCCCACAGTGAGAGGCTCCTGGACCTGCTGTGAAGGTGTACTCTCCACACACCGGGTGGTGGGCCTAGGGCAGTCTTCATCTAGCCTCATACTAGACTATTCTTTACTAATTGAAAATCACTAAGTGTAAATTTTAAGTGTTTTCACCACACAAATGGTAAGTATGTAATATAATGACTCTCTTAAGTAGCTCAATCTAGCAATTCTACAATGTATACATGTTTTAAAACACCACATTGTACATGATAAATATATATACATATATATATAATTGTATCAATTTAAAAAATTAATATTTTTGACATGTTAAACCTGTACACTACTCCTACCTATCATATTGTAGAATCAATCTAGGAACCTAGGAAATTGTTTCAGCTTAATTAGATTATTTTGGTGCTGGGTGCAGTGGTGCATTTCTGTAATCTCAGCATCTCAGGAGGCTGAGGCAGGAGGGTTGCAAGTTTGAAGCCAGCCTCAGCAATTTTTTGAGGCTGTATGCAAACTTAGCAATACCTTGTTTCAAATAAAAAATTAAAAAGGGTTGGGGAGGTGGTTCAGTGGTTAAGCACCCCCGGTTCAATCCCTCGTACTAAAATTTTAAAAAATTGTTTTGTTTTGATAAAACAGAGTTTGCTAAAAATGACAGGAAAGAGACAGGGGAAGGAATGGGAGAAAAATTGGGGAAGGACATCATTCTCCACATACATCCTCTCTGCAAAAAGAAAAAAAAAGCCCAGGCCACTTCATACAGGAGAGATCTCCTTCCTGGGGTTTATAGGTTAGACACTGATTATTAAAAAGTAGCTCAAGGCGGCTGGAATGGCTACAGCGCTTGCCTTGCGTGCATGAGTATGCAGGTTCAAACTCCAGCACCACGTACACAATGAAGTGTCCAAGCAACGAAAGTCCATGAAAAACTAAATAAAATTGATTCTCTCTCTCTCTCTCTCACTGTTCCTCTCTCTTAAAAAAAAAAAAAAAAGTAGCTCAAGGAGCCACTGCTCCTTGAAGAAGGAACATAGTGGAAGAAGCCATTGAGCAGGGGAAGATCCATTCCTCACCTGTTCATCAAAGGGACAAACTGAGCTCTCTTTTCCTCTTAGCAATTGTTCTATTTTATTACTAGTTATTATTTCTAAAATCTTACAGTATAGTAATGTACTTTCTTCCCCCTAGAAAACAAAAGGGTTTTTTGTTTTGTTTTATTTTGTTTTGCTTTGGTTTTTACTAGAGTCATTTACCTTTGTGGACAGCTCAGACCATTGTTCCCGAGAGCACGTGACTCATTCGATCAATAATCCTCTGCTCAACAGTTATAACAACTCACACTTTGTTCCTTTCTCACTATTGACGTTTGCTTTGGATGATAAGCTACTAGATGAAAAGGGCAGAATAGTTTCAGTTGGCAAAACCTTCAGAAACACCTTTAGCACTATTCCTTTCGTTTTACTAAATTATCAGTTGATGGTGTTGAACTTTCATGTGTATGCAGGAAGTAGTGGAGTGGGAGAAACAATGGGGCAGAGAAAGAAAGAGGCCTCGGTTCCTGTCTCAGCTCTGCCTCTCACTAAATAGTCATAGCCTGGGCCCTTCTCTGTATTGAGACCAGACCTGATGATCTCTAAGGTCTCTTTGGGGATGTAGCAGTCATTCTTTTAACAGTTATTTATAGAGAATTTCCTACATGTGAAACATGGTTCTGAGCTGTGTCCAGAGGACACAGTAGTGAATTAAAGAGAGCGAGTCCCCAACCTTGTGGAGCCCATAGTCCAGTTGGGGAAGAGAAGGAACACTTACATACATAATATGTCACATTATGTAGAGGAGAATGAAGTAGAGTTAGAGGGGTAGGGTGCTATTTCACGTTGAATGGTAAGAAAAGGCCTCCCTAATGATGGAACGTTTGAGCAGAGATCAGAAGGAGCTGAAGGAATAAGCCACGTGTTTATGAGGGCGAGGAGTGTCTTGGTAGAGGGAGCAGGGATTGCCAAAAGCCTGAGTGGGAATGTACTTAGCACAGTCAAGGAACAGAGAGACTGTCACTGTCACTGCAGCCAAACCAAGAGGACAATGGCAGCAGAGGAGGATGAGGGGCTGAGGCACAGGTCATGCATGGAAGGTCTTCGGCTTGGGAAACCACTGGAGGATTTCTGATCTGAAAAACTGCCACATTCTGACTAGCACTGAAGCAGAATCCTCTCTCGGGGGCTACAGAAGAGAAGGTGTAGAAGCAGGCCAGGGATGACAGTGGCTCAGAGCAGGTTGCAGAGACGGTAAAAAGTGGTCAATTTCTAGATTAATCTAAGGGACAAAACCAGCAGAATTATGAGAGAAAGAGATGAGTCAAAGACAACACTCGGGTTTTTGCAATTGAAAGAATGCAGAATGTTTTCTGTTTGTTTCTGTGACAGGAAAGAATGTAATTAAGTTCCGCTTAGGACATGTTAAGAACAAGATGTCTTTAGACATCTAAGAGAAGATGGTGTAGCCTGTTATATATACAAGTCTGAACTTCAAGAGAGATTTGGGATAGACACACATAGCAGGCCCTGGTGTTATCTTGCTTGCATCCCATTGACACAGTCTACGGTCACCTTTGGCTTGGTAGATAGTTCCCAGGCCTGCTGTGGTAGATGGTTGTTTAATGTAGTGTTTTTTGTTTTTGTTTTTGTTTTTTCATCTTTTTTGCTTCTGTGTCTAAAAGACCTGACAAGAACAATTTTGGAAGAGGAGAAGTTTGTTTGGGGGCTCACGGTTTCAGAGGTCTCAGTCCATAGACTGTGGGCTTCATTCCTTGGGGCTTGAGGTGGGGCTGAACATCATGGTGGAAGAGAGTGTGAAGAGAAGTGGCTCACAGGATAATCAGGAAGCAGAGAGAGACTCCAAGCCAAATACAAAATATATACTGCAAGGGCATGCCCCCAGGGACCCAGCTCCCACCACACACTATCTGCCTTCAGTTACCACCCAGTCAATCCTCATGAGGGGATTAATTCGCTGATTGAGTTAAGTGCTCATAACCCAATCATCTCACCACTAGACCTTCTTGCATTGTCTCAAATATAAGCTTTTGGGGGACACATCACATCCAAACCATAACAAGTAGCCTTTGGGATTTCTGCCTCCTGACATCCTCAACTCCTGTGTGATGCCCTCCACTTCCATGAGTGTGGGACCCATGATGTGAGTAGAATGAAGCCAATGAAGCAAGGGAAGTGTGATTATGTATACATGATAAATTCCATAGAGTGGGCGTGCCTGTCTCTAGAGCTGTTCTTTCCATGGCCAACGGTGAGGAAGCAAGCAGCCATGTTGGGCAATCCTATGAGCATCCTCTGGAGCCATGGTGGTCTCTGGTCAACAACCAACACAGAACTGAAGCTATCAGTCCTACTCTCACAGGAATCTGGATGCTGCCAGTAACTTGTGAGTAGAGAAGCAGACCCTGAAGACTTTCCCTGGTTGCTCCTGGCTCGTGCGCAGAGAAGAGCTGAAGTCCTAGGGTATTAACATCCCCAGGAGCAAACTTTAATCAGTGAGTAGTAGGAGTTGATGTACAAATACCTCCGTTTCCTCAAGTCTCTTTGGGATGAATCAGAGCAGTGCAGTCAAGACCCAAGGACAAACAGGTCAAAAGAACAGAAGGAAGAGAGTCTGAAAATAGATGCACGCTTGAATGGGCATTTGTCCATGATGCAGGTGGTACTGAGGAGTAGCGGGAAAGGAGAGGTCATTTTAATAAATGATGCTAAGTCAATAAGATGTTCATATTGGAAAAAAGCAAAACTTCACCTTTATCTCACTTCATACACAAAAATGAATTGCAGGTGGGTTATAGATCTAAATCTGAAAGGGAAACAATAAGGATTCTAGACAAAAACAAAAGGAAAATTTTGTATCCCTGGGTAGGCAAAGATTTCTTAACCAGGAATTGTAAAGCACTAACTATAAAGGAAAAAACTGATAAATCGGACAACCACCTCAAATTTGGAATCTCTGTTTATAATAAAACACCGTTAAGAGAACAAATCAGAGAGAGGAAGAAATTACTTGTGACATTTTAAACAAATGTCCCATATTCAAATTATATAAATAAAGACCTACAGATCTGCAAACTGAAACAATAGAAAAATGGGCAAAAGGCTTGTATAGGCATTTCACAAAAGAAAATTTAAATCATTAACAATGTGTGACTAGGACTGAGCCACTTTAGACATCAGAGAAGTAAAGATTAAAGTCACTGTGAGATATTTTTACATATCCATTGGAAGGATAACTTTTTTTTTTTTGTACCAGAGTTTGAATGCAGGGGTGTTCAAACTCTGAGCCAAATTCCCAGTCCTATTTTTTTTTTTTTTATTTTGAGACAGGATCTTGCTAAGATGGTTAGGGCCTCACTAAGTTGTTGAGGCTGGCTTTGAACTTGTAATTCTGCCTCAGCCTCCTGAGTCATTGAGATTATAGGCAGGTGCCACTATGTCTAGTAAAAGGATACATTTTCAAAAAGGTGTTCAATGTTGAGTGTTAACAAAGATGAGGAGGAGTCCCTGGTACAACGACTTTATTTAATTTAATGTAATTTATTTATTTATTTATGGGAGCATGGGGATTGAACCCAGAGGTGCTGTACCCCTTAGCTACATCCATAATCTTTTTCATTTTTTAATTTTGAGACAGGGTCTTGCTAAGTTGCCCAAGCTGGCTTTGAACTTTTTGATCCTCCTGCCTCAGCTTCTGGAGTCACTGGGATTACAGGCATGCAACACTATACCTGGCTGGTACCATTACTTTAGAAAACTGGTAATGTCTACTAAAGCTAAACCTGTACATACTATGATACAGTAGTTTCACTCCAAGGTAAATGCCTGAGAGAAATGACCCATTGGGTCACCCAAAGACATACAAAAATTCTTAGCAGGATTATTTGTAATAGTTAAAAAATAGGAAACAATTCACACGTTCGTCAGTCATAGGATGGATAACAGAGGTGGTCCAGCCACACAGCAAAGTGGCATTCAGCACACCACACCAGCGAATCTCACAGAGACAGCGTCCTGTGAAGAAGCCTTTGGGGTGGGGATGTTGAAGGGAACATAAAAACTTCAACTTTATCTTAGATATTGTCCTTGTTTTACACAAAACTTATATATGAAACAAAAGTAAAAAATTGCTAACTTTTAAAAAGCAGTTATGGATAATGAGAGCACAGAGGCTTACAACAAAATTGCACCTATCAGAACCATTTCAGTTTCTTTGTTCACACTGAAGTGTAAAGGGCTAATAACACTAAATTATTTCTATAAAGATACCTGTATTTAAGGCCTTCATACTTTTGGGTATTTAAAAATTATGCAGCTTCCTCCAAAAACAAAAACAAGCCAATATGTGGTGTATGAGCAGAAGCAATGAAGATCCCACATTATGGCCCTTTTTTTCCTCCACTAAACCTCCTACTTTTTATAACATAGTTTAATATACAATTCTCATTATTTTGCTTCATTAATGTCTCAGCCAATTCAGTCTGCTATAACAAAATATCATAAAGTAGGTGGCTTAAATAGCAGAAATTTATTTCTCACAGTTCAGGAGGCTAGAAGTTCAAGATCAAGGTGCTGGCAAGGTTGGTTTCATTCTGTGTCCTCTTTTAGTTTGTAGACAGCCACCACCATGATGTGCTCACGTGACCTCTTTGTGCATACTCACTGAGAAAGAGCAAGTTCTCTGTTGTCTTCTTATAAGGGCCCTAATCTCATCATGAGGTCCCACCATAAAGATCTCATCTATCCCACATTATTTCCTAAAGGTCCCATGTCCAAATACTATCACAATGGGGTTGGGGGGGTACATCATAAGAATTTGGGAGAGCACAAATATTCAGTTCATAACAATTGCTAGATTGCTTCATGTGTATTATTCATGCTACAAAAACTAGATTGCAAACTCAGGTCACAGACCATGTGACATCTCTTCAGTATTTTCTATGGTTCTTTGTATAGTGAAAGGCATGTTGTGAAATGATGGATAAACATTTGAGTAATTTATAGATTGATTAACAGAAATAAATCTGGTAATTTCAGGTAGTACGTTTAATGTTCCATGCTACATTTTTCCTGTTCATGTGAAATCTTTCCTGTATACTTTTATGTAAATCCCTTATTGCTACAATGGGCCTCAATAAATATTTGTTAAATAAATACATAAATTTTAGGGGCCATGTACATATAAACTCATGCATTTTCCCCATCTGGCAGATGCAAGCCATTTTAAACTGTATCTCTTCCATTGGCTATTGAGTCTGGCAAAATGCCAACACAGGTATCTCCCTAGAAATCACAAGTTAAAGTGCGATTAGCCCTTTACACTTCAGTGTGAACAAAGAAACTGAACTGGCTCTGATAGGTGCAATTTTGAGCTCAAGGAGTCAGAGGGAGGACAACTGTGGGGGGTTCAGAAAGATAAGCTTTGAAGGATACCTACGAATGTTGGTAAGCAAAAAAATAAAAAATAATAAAAATAAAAAAACAACAACAAAAACAAAAGTATAAACAACCAGAATTACTCTTGTTCTTCATATTATTTTATGGCTTTGATCTGAAAAGCAGTCAGTTCTCACTAAGGCCCTTTATGTTTATCCTGTGCCTACCTAATGTGCTATAAATGTGCCTGTCCCTGTTCCTGTCCCTGTTCAGCCTTTCCAGGGCGAGGGCTGGGAGCCACCAGATAGAAAGGAGGGAGAACCAGAGGCCTTGAGGTTATAAATGGAGCCTCTGCTGAATCCTTGGAAAAATTTGCTCTGTGTGTTGCAACAGCAGCACAGGCATTTGTCAGCCCCTTGCCACCTCCACCCACAGCAATCTGCTGGCAGCAGCTCAAGCCCAAGCTCAGGCTCAGGTTCAGCAACTGTCTGGATGATGCAGAACTGTCAAGAGCCTGGGAAAATGGAGCTTGTTTTGATACAAGTAGCTTCACTAATTTGGATAAAAAAAAAAAAAAAACTCACAAAAATCATAGGATCCCCCAGACTTGTATGTATTGAGAAACTCACTCATAAACAAAACACCCCCCAAGAATGTGGATTCTGTGGTTCTCCTCACATTTTAAAGGATCCAGAAATGGTAAATACTAGTTGCCTTCTCTGTTCATCCAAGAGTGGATTAATCGTATTCCTGCCCCAGACTGTTTAACCTGAGTCCAATCATGAAGAAACAATCAGATAAATCCAAATTGAAGGATGTTCTGCAGAACAGTGAGCCTGAACTCTAAAAATCTCAAGATGAAAGGCCAAAATAATGATGTTGGTAATGATGATGCTAAGCAACTGTTTTAGGTTAAAGAAGACTAAAGACATGTGACAACTAAATGCCATGTGTGGTCCTTGACTAGATCTTGTCTGAGTGGAAATATTTTTAAAGTTATATGGAGGATATTATTAGAATGACTGAGGAAATTTGAACTTGAGCTATATATTAGATAATGGCTTTTTACCAAAACGAATCTTTCTCAGTTAACGTTGTACTGAGTGTACCATCGTAGTGAAAGGTAAAGTCGAAGACTTCTTTTGTTTCCTCCTTGCCTTTTTTTTTAATCATTAACATTTATTGATGGGCTAAATAAGTTCAGATGGAGGAGGAAATATACTTACAATAAGATATAAAACTGATAGCCAGACTATAAAAACTATAAAATGTATACAACATCCTTCTTTAAACTAATTTTTTTTAAAACAAAGAGCCCTTTCAATAACGATCACTGACATCTAATCATTCACAGAACAACAGTAGAGATTCCAGGGGTGTCATCTAAAACTAAGGTGTCCCAAAAACAACAGGGACAATGTTCCCTACTTCAGAAGATGGACCATCCATTGTCATCTTGCCCAGCCTTTGGACTGGGATCAACACCATCAGTTACCTTGGTCTTCAGGCCTTTGGACTCAGACTGAATTATACCAACAGCTTTCCTGGGTCTTCAGCTTGTAGGTGGGATTTCTCAATCTCCATAATCAAGTAATATATCAAGAGATAAATTATTTGTAATATATCAAGAGATATATTATTTGTAATACATCAAGAGATATATTATTATACATATATTATAAATATGTATATATTTATATATACATAAATATATATGTAGATACATATATATTATAAATAATATATCTTTCTGTACACACATAAACACACACACACACATACACACAAAAAAAGATGATGGAAAGAGGGAAAGACAGATTCTATGAGCTGTTTCTCTAGAGAACCCTGACATCATGGGTGTATGTTAGGAGGTATGGAACTGACTCTCAGCCTTTCTGGGCCTGTGTCCTCATGCATAACTTGGGATTATAACACCTTCTTCACTGGGTTGAGAGGACAAAATAGGAGGACAGTACACATCAGTTAGGGTGTTCACCATCCTTATGGGGACTCTTATTGTTGGGGAACAGAAGACAGGCAAAGGGCACTTCCTTTCCCCCTCTTTCATGATTATTGTACTCTTCTAAGGTTCTTCCTATTTTTCCAGCTGGGGGTTGACATTTGGAAACAGGTAGAGTTGGACTCTGGATGAGGCCTGGGTGGCCTTGCAATCCCTATCAATTCCTGTATGAAACAGGAAGGTTGATTTTAACTCTCAGGAAGACCTCCTCCTCCTTGCCTCCCTGAAGAGAGATTTCTTATTTTTTCTTCCCATCATAACCCTTCTACTTATCTATTTATCATCTTAATCATTGAACTTTTGTTCTACTATAATTCATCATCCTCTGGGGATATTCATAAATTCCTAAGCCTGCAAATCAGATTAAGAAAAACTAGGATATCTGTGGACTCTGTCAACTGACGCGACTAGTGACAACCATCCCCTTCTGTGCCGCTTCCCTCAGGGTCATGCTCAGAGGCAAAGTCAAGTCAACAAGTTTTTATTGAGTATCTATGGGGTTACTGGTGCTGTGCAAATACCACTGGATGTAAGGGAATGGATGCCAAGTGGCTGTCAAGAGCTTACAGGAGGAGGAAGAGGAGAATTAATTTTTGCAAATAATAAAACATGAATTGTCATGGGGAGAGAAAACACTGTTCAAGATTCTTTTAACTATCAAAATGTGATATGAACATATCCTTGCTTTCTATCTTACAGGAAGTCTTGGGTTCTGCTAATTTGCTCAGCCTTATTGTCTACATTCATAATTGAAGGAAATACTAAATTATAATTGATATGAAATTTCATGGACCTCTGAATTCTTTGTCAGACATTTTGGCAGTCTGTGTACCTTATATAGGTTAGGATCTCCTGGGTCACTTAGGAAGCCTTTGAC
This sequence comes from Aplodontia rufa, assembly GCA_004027875.1. Taxonomy (NCBI): domain Eukaryota; kingdom Metazoa; phylum Chordata; class Mammalia; order Rodentia; family Aplodontiidae; genus Aplodontia; species Aplodontia rufa. The sequence continues at coordinate 26,005 of PVKS010010556.1, read as the reverse complement.
TGTTGCTTTTAGTTGGAGTGAGCAAATAATTGTAACTGAAATTGGCTTAAACAAAAAGGAAATGCATCTTGCTACCCAACAGTAAGTGCAGAGAAAGGGGGGTGCTTTCTTTCAACCAAGGTACTTTCCATCTCCCCACTTAGCCACTCCCAACCTGTAGGCTGGTTTCCCTGCTGCTTGGGATTAGCGGCACGTGATTAGCTGCACACGTTCCAAGTGAAGCACCCAAAGGTGGAATTGTCCTGAACCAATGAAAGAAAGGGGCCAGCTTTGTAAAAGGAAACCTTGCAGAAGGCCTCTGGGCAGATCTTCTTCCCCTACAATTATTTGCTCACTCCAACTAGTCATGGTGACCCCAATTAAACTAGCCATTGGAATTTACCTTGAGCTGGAGTTAAGGCACTGCACCCTAAGGGAGAGCTAGATCCTTAAACAGCACTGAGGTCTTGTTTGGTAAGTAGAAAAGCAGGCCATCAGCACAACCAGCTACGGCAGAGCTAGTTCCAAATCTGAATCTTGCCATATTTGGACAGGTGGAGAAGTAGGGAGGCAGTTAGCGGAAACTTCATAAACAAGAGTGCCAAGCAGAAAGTAAGAATAGAAATGCATTCTATTAGTTCTGCATTCGTTATGTTGCAAAGGACACAGCCTAATAGAATGCAAAGAACAGAATCAAGCACAGGGGCTCCAGTAAGACAGGCTGGGCTAGAATGTGTGACTGAGTTTTAGAGCCTTATGAGGTGAAACTGGAGAGACAACCTATAGGGACAACTTTTAGAGAGCCTCGATGAGCAATGGGAGTTTTTCTAACCCAATCCAGAGGATACTAGACAGTCACCATGGGTTCCCAGGAGTGATGGTGAGCAGAGAACAATATCTGAAGGAGGGCCAGTCTGAATCGAACCAACAAGTTCAATGTTTTTGAAAGTTCAAATCCTTTTTTAATTTTATTCCTTTTCATAGAAAGCCTAGGGCACAGAACCTGGATATAAAGTAGTTTCTTTTCAAATCTGTTATTGCCAAGTGTGGCTGGCCTGCTAGAGAATGTGACCTGAAATATAGAAGAAACTAGTACATGCATTCTAGATTGTTCCAGAGGAATATAGAGTATACTTGAATTTTGCTAAAGCAAAGCCAAGGCTTTGTTTTGTTTATCCTTTTCAGTGAATTTGCATTTCTTGTGGGCTAGAAAAATCATTTTTCAGCTCCTAAGCATAATACCATCACTGGGGAACCAGCAGGAAATAAGCTCATCCCTCCCTTTCCTCTCACTTTTTAAACTGCTTTATCATGATCTGCCCCCGGCAGGACCCTTTGCCCTCTGAGCAACCCAGAGAGCTGCTAAACCCATGGAAACAGTGCTGCCCTGCGCCTCTCTCAGATCTGCAGGCGAGAGCTGCCTCCTTCCTCAGCCTCAGCTTATGGCCATTATCCCATAAGCTAAAAGTCCCATTTAGTGTGGGAATAAATTCAGCACATCTTGCAAACTTCTAGGAGTGGGGGGCTGCCAGATTCGACCAATCACAGATCAAAGATATTTGGGGGAAAAATGCTAAGTCTTCTAGGAATTATTTAAACTGTATTTGACTTGGGAGGATGTGCATAGGTTATGTGCAACTATGACATCATTTTAAACCAGGGACCTGAGCATCCAAGGATCTGGTACCTGGAGATGGGGAGGTCATGGAACCACTACCCCACAGGTAACAAATGGTGCCTATACTCCTCTAGAGATGGTTCACAGTCCAGTCCTGTTCCACAGTTCCTCTGTTCTGATCCTGGAGTGAGCCCAGGGAGCTGAAGCAGCAATGGTTGCTCCCAACATCTCTCCCTCCCTCTCTCTCTCATACACATGCGCACGTGCACACACACACACACACACACATACACACACACACACACAGATAGACTCACAACATACTATGGTAGCCTTCAACAAGGTGGGCTTGTGCCTTGAGCACTGGCCAGGCACTCTAATTCTTCTTTATCATCAAACCCATCCAGTATGGCCAGGGCTGCCTCCTCGGTGCTCTGGATCACACTATTGTAAACCCATCCAGCCCCTAGGGCATGACGTCTGCGTAGCATGCGGTCTACATGGATGCGACTTTCTATGGTGGGATCAGCTTACATATTTTTGAAAAGGGTAAGAACAGGTGCTAAAAAGCTGTCACATGCTCTTATCCAACTCTTGCCCCGAGTTGGAGCACAGTTTTCTAAGGTAGCCCTTATGGAGGGGTTCAATGTGGAGATGTGTACCAGAGTAGTTTCCCTTTATCTGTGGGATACACTCGAGGGGTGCCCAGGGGATGCCTGAAACCGTGGAGAATACTGAACCCTATATATATAATACACTATACTTTGTCTTATGTGTACAAAAATGTAATTCTTTTTTCATCTTAACTACTTAGGATGCACTATGCTCATAACTTTTGTAGTTGCAAATTGAACAACAGAACTAGCACAAACTTTTCCCTCTTTGCTATTTCATAGACGGAATACTTGTTCTTACCGTTGACCCTAATGACCTCGGCACACGATGCTTTTTCTTTCCTTATTAAATAGAGAACGTTCTCCTTTTTGCTTAAAGGAAGCGCTTTAAGGCTTCTCTTTGGCATATCCAAATATCCAGCATCACTGTTCTTGACTTTAGGGCCTTTATGGAGTAACATAAAGATTACTTACACATTGGCACTGCAATACCAGTGCAGTCAATCTGATAACTGAGACAGCTGCTAAGCAACTGAAGGGCAAGTAGCGTACACTGTATGGATACACTGGACAAAGGGATGATTCCAGTCCCAGGCAGGATGCAGTAGGACATCACAAGATTTCATCATGTTGCTTAGAATGGTGCATAATGTAGAACTTATAAACCATTTATTTCTAGAATTTTCCATTTAATGTTTTCAGACCACAGTTGACCAGAGGTAGCTGAAGCCACAAGAAGTGGCTACAGGGGCTGGAGCGGTGGCTCAGAGGTTTCGGCGCTTGCCTGGCAAGCACGAGGACCCGGGTTCAAACCCCAGCACCACGTACACAACTAAGTGTTGGAGCAACTAAGGCCATGTGAAAAACTAAATAAAGTTGTTTCTCTCTTTCTCTGTCTCTCTCACTGTCCTTCTCTCTTTAAAAAAAAAAAAAGAAGAAGAAGAAGAAGAAGCGGCTACAGGTAAAGGGCGATGGGCTCTACTGTATTCTTCTACCTGTTCCAACGTGACCTCTCTAAGCACACCTTCCCAAGGCCAGGTCAAGACAGGCTGGAAGGACAGTGTTATGTCTGTCCTGGTACTGCAGCTCAGCCCACTCAGTGGTGCCCACAGCTGGCAGTATTTCAAGGTGTGTGTGATGGGTGGGAGTCAGGGGCATAGCAAAAAGATTGAAAAGCAATAATAAAACCAAATAAAGATGATTTGAAAGCAGGGGATGTAGTTCAAAGGAACAGCACTTACCTAGCCTGCAGGAGACCCTGGGTTCCATTCCTAGTACTACAAAAATGAAGAAAAAAAAAAGGCTTCTTTTATTTTGTTTTATTTATTTATTTTTGGTACTGGGGATTGAACTTACGGGTGCCTTACCACTGAGCTCCATTCCCAGTTCCCTTTATCATTTTTAATTTTGAGACAGGATCTTGCTAAGTTGCTTAGGGCCTCAATAAGTTGCTGAGGTTGGCCTCGAACTTGTGATCCACTTGCCTCGGCCTCTGTGTTGCTGGAATTACAGGCATGCTGCTTTTAAATATCACCACAAATAGTCAATTGTGTGCAATGGCAGTGATAAAATACTCCTAACTCACAAAATAGTTCTTGGGTCTAAATTCTAAACCATTTTTGTGGCTATTTTTAAGCTAATTATGTACTTAAGCTTCAAAGTTCCAAACTGCATTCCTTCCTCATTGATACGCATTGTTGGCTACATAGAAGTTAATGCTGGAGAACTCACAACCGCACTGTTACCTTACACAGAGATGCCTGCACAGTCCCACCGCACCAGGAGAAGTCCAGAAAGGTCAGAATCCTTAGGTTTCCACCAAGGCAGTTTGTCCAACTCCTGGGCACTGCACACGTCTGTGTTTCAAGAGTAGAGGTAAAGCAAACAAGCTCATGATGATTAAGATGAAGAAACAGAACTCAAGTTACTTTAATATTTTCATTCTAGGTCACCACTTGGAGTTTCCAAAAACTTAGCAGTGAAATTTATTAGGACCTGTCCAGTCCTTTTTTTTTTTTTTTTTTTTTTTTTTTGAGACAGGGCCTCACTAAGTTGCTGAGGCTGGCTTTGAACTTGTGATCCTCCTGTCTCAGCCTCCTGAACCAATGGGATTACAGGCATGCTCCACCGTACCCTGCAATTACCTATTTTAAGTATACACTCAGAGGCATTTAGCACTTTCTCTGTGTTGTGCCACCATCACCTCTATTCGGTCCCAAAACACTTCCATTGTTCCCGAAGGAGACTCTATACCCATTAAGCAGTCCCTCCGTACTTCCCCTGTTTTAATTGGTAAGTAAAATTTTAGTTCACTCGTGGAATATATTATATCAATTTTTAAATAATAGTTTAAACAGAAATTTACTCTTATTATTCTTATTTTTTATAAACTGTAATGTTATCATCCTGTATTGCAACAAATATGTAGATGTTTTTCTCTTTTTCAAAAACCACATTTATGTTATAAAAACATAATCCATTTTCTTTTTATTTGATTATGATATTTATTTTATTTTATTTTTACTCTTTACTGGCATGACTATATATATGAAGTTCAATTTAAAAGACCCTGATGATTTCTTTTCTGGTCATCATTATTATCCATGACATTTATGATTATTACTGAAGATAATTTAATTATATAAAAGAGGATTGATAAAAATGGGTCTATTCTGGGTATCAAATAAGCCAGGTACACCCCGACCATAGTCACTGAAGTATGGCTCCATCCCTGCCAGCTCATCTAAGCTGTGGCTGCTCATTCATATAATGTGGAAGAGGAAAAGGCCCTTTTCCTCTCCCTCCTAGGTTCTCAAGTTGGGGCCTGAACAAACAAGAGAAAATCAATTTATCAACATGTGTAGCATGTGTGCACACACAGGAGAAACTCAATGGCAGCAGTTCCAAGAGATAGTTAGAATTTAGGGCTTATAGGGCATCTTAACAAAGAACAATAAATTTGTAGGGAACTGACCAGACAGAGAGAAAGGACTTTAGGCTTCTGAGAGCAGCAGATACATGGAGGTAGAAATAGGGGGAAACTAGCGGAAGGAAAGTGTTTGGATTAGTTTTGTTATATAGATTTCTCTCATTGGGTCTATGGACTGAAAAAGTCTGAAGATTAATAGTCCAAGCCAGCTTTTAGGCAAATGGTGGGGAAGGAAAACGAGAATATTTATGTGTCTGTTTCCTTCCTACCTTCCTTTCTTCCTTCCTGTACTAGTTATCAAACCCAGGGACTCACACATGCTGGAAAACCACTCTACCACTGAGCTATGTCCACAGCCCTTTTTATTTTTATTTTGAAACAGAGCTTTGCTAACTTATCCAGGCCTCAAGTAACTGGAATTATAAGTGCATTCCATTGTACCCACCTGTCTGCTGTTTCTTGATTTTCTTCAGCTCAAAATAACCGTCATGCCACAGTGGCATGTTTTGGGGTGGCATATTCTGACCTGCAGTACTGTTGTGGGGTCCAGTTATCAATGCATAGTGAGACCACCAGAGACCAGAGTAGAAAAGAAAAAAGTTTATTTTGGGACAGAGAAGAAACAGAAAAGAGAAGAAACAGGCTGGTGCACCAGGGCCACTGCCCCAGAGCAAAGCTGGGAGGGCAGCAGCTGCGAGTAACTCAAGCAGGCTGGGTTTTTGTTTTGTTTTCTTTTTTTTTTTTTAATTAGAAGTATATAGAGATACAATTGAGGGGGAAACATTATCAAACCAACAGTAATCAATGTATATATACTTTGTTATCCAGGGGTAATGCCAAAACATGGATGACCACCTTGGGTTTCACCTGTTGCAGTTTCCCCAGAAGAACTCATGCGTTAAATGGGTAGCTCGTGGAGGAATGACATTGGCTTCTGGGGTGGTTCCCCCATATTCCCACTCTCCAGTCTCCTATGAGTTCTTTATACACCCTCCCCCTCCCCCTCCCTACACCTCCAAGTATCCTAGGGAGCCATCCCCCTTATTTTGCTGAGAATCATACAATTTGAAGTTATTGTTAGGTTAGCCGTCTAACCTACTGCTTCCCCATATATTCTAGCATCCACAGATGAGAGAAACCATTCGGCCCTTGAGTCTCTGGGATTGGGATACTTCACTAAGCATAATTCTTTCCATCTCCATCCATTTTTATCAAAAGCCATAATATCATCCTCTCTAATGGCCGAGTAGTATTCCATTGTATACATGTACCAAAGCTTTTGTATCCGCTCGTCGAGTGAGGGGCATCTGGGTTGGTTCCATAATCTAGCTATAGTAAATTGAGCTGCTATAAACATTGAGGAAGCCACATCACTATTATACGCTGATTCTAATTCTTTTGGGAAAATCCCCAGGAGTGGGATAGCTGGGTCGTAAGGTGGTTCTATCTTTAATTTTTTGAGGATTCTCCACACTGCTTTCCAGAGTGGCTGAACCAGTGTTTAAAGGTGAAAACCACAAAAATTTTGGCAGGCTTACAAGAGGGGTCTTCTTCCAAGAAATGCAAACAGCAAACTTCAGTTTATCTATTTCAGGCTGCATCTGGAGGCTTAGCAAAGTGGGCTAGGCAGGGAGCTAAACTCTCCATATCTGAAACCTGTAGCTTGCGGGGGCCTCTGGAGGAATGGGTTGCTTCACAGAAATGGTCACAATGACCTTAACTCATGACCACATTATTTTGTCCCAAATGTTTCTGTCCATTTAGCACAGTCAACACAACTCAAAGATTTTATTTGCAGCCATTTTGGCCTGGTCAGTCTTAACTAGATATATTTGTTTTATGTCAGGTGGGTCTCTGCCCTTTAACATAACCATTCCTAGAGCTGGCTCCTCTTAGGAGAGACTGATGCTCCTCTAGCTTCTTCCTTTTCTCTGGATACATTGCTTCCCAGGGGAGCCCAGCATTTATAGCTTCCACTCCCTCTCATTAGAAACAGTCTGACAATCCCCTCCCAGAAGACTGGCTGAAGCCGGTGAATTTGGCTAAGTGTGCTGCCCAGGGGCACGGACTAAACTTCAGCCCTGAGTGGAGCAAGCCCCAGCACACCCCAACAAGCCTCATGGAGTTTCTTAGTTCAAGCACTCTCTGTAGTAGACAGGCGTGTCTAAAAATAAACAAACTGGGAAATATTGCACAATATTCTCTCTCAACAAGTTCCTGCCATGCCAGAGGCATGGGGACTTCCTGACTATATTTTTAACGCATCTGTTTGCAAATTTACACCAGCAGCCCCCAGCTTTCACGATGGCAGGTTTCTGAACAGTTGTTCCCATTACTGGACTTTGGTTTTTTGTTTGTTTGCTTGCTTTTTGTTTTTGTTTTGTTTTTTGTGTGCATGTGTTTTTGTTTTGAGCTAGGGACTGAATCCAGGGCCTTACACATACTAAGAATGTGCTCTACCTCTGAGCTACACCACTAGCCCACAGGGAATGCCCCTTATCACGCACTGTCTACTACAAAGAGCCCAAGAGCTATGAAAATCAAATTGGCTTAGAGGTTTTCAACTCTCTGTTTTGCACACAACATTTACAGTAGACCTCACTACATGGAGGCAAATTCACCAAGAGACTGATAAACTTGAGTTTTGGGGCTCCTCACTTGCATAAGGTGCTTGCAAAACTCTGCACCTAATTTTGTATTCATAACAATAACAAAAACTGCTTTTTTCCTGCTATATTCACACAACAAAAAAACAACTTCTTTGCCCAGATGTGTGGGGATTGTTCCCCACCACACACAGCAATTCTCCATCAGACAGCAGCAGGTGTCCTTTTATTCTACTCAATTCAGACTCTGTTTACCCGCAACAGCATCAGATCTCACAGGTTGAGTGCTCAGCCCCACAGGACTGACCCTGACTGCAGATGCCAATCAGAAGTCAAGATCGACCAGCTAGTTATAAGTTGGGGATCCCATCACCCCGCCTCAGGGTTGATCAACGAGGTGCTAGAGCGGCAAAACACTGTACTTATAATTGCCTCTTTATTACAAAGGAACTTTAAAGGTTGCAGATGAACACTAGGTGAAGAGCTGCATAGCACAAGGTGTGTTCGAAGGGGCAAGTAGCCCCCATGCCTTTTCCAGGAACCCTCACTTGTTTTGCAATTCAGGAACTCATCTGGACTCTGTGCTTTGGATTTTTCTTTTTTAAATGAAAGCTTCATTCTGTAGGCATAACTGATTAAATCATTGGCTGCTGGGATTGATTCGACCTTCAGCTCCTCTCCTCTTCTTGGAGGCTGGAAGGGGGGTGACCCTCTAACAACACAAAAAGATAACTTGTTGCTTAGGAAATTCTAAGGGTTTTTAGAGCTCTGTGCCAGAAACTAGTGGCAGAGACCAAATATATATTTCTTATTTATATCACAATATCACAACTGGGTTCCCAAAATTGTTATTTTAACTCCAAGCTCCACAATCCTGGATCAACCCCCAACTCTTCCATATATCCCTTTAATGGATCTGCATGAGAATTTTTAAGGCATCTCAGTGGAACTGCTGGGCCATAAGGTATCCATACCTTAATCTGTTTAGCTAGTGACACATTATTCTCCAACCCGGGCTCCCACCAGCGGCAGGAAGACCCTCTTAGCCCCACACTCCGCCCGCACTTGGCATTATCCAGCTCTGCCCAGGCTAAAAGCTGTGTGACAGCCCTACGCATGACAGCCTTAGAGTGTAAGATGATCTCTCCTCATCACTTTAATTTGCTTTTCTTTGATTCCAAATTTACAGTTTCTTTCATATCCTTGCTGGCTTGGGTTCCTGTTTTGGATTTTTCTGCTTGTGTATATTACCCATTTTTCTTTTGGTACACTGCCTTTTCTTGTTGAGTGTTACAAGTTCTTTATATATTCTAGTTATTGATCCTTTGTCACTTTTAGATATCCCAGTCTGTTGTCCATTTCTGAAATTCAATTCAACTGTGGTGTCACTTGTTAACAGAAACCCTTCACTTTAACGTGATCAGATCTATCAACTTGCCTTGTGGCGTGTGCTTTTAAAATCTTGTTTAAGAATCATTTACTCGTCCCAGGTTATAGCTCTTTTCTCCTACTAACTTCATAATTTCATCTTTTGCAGTTAGGTATCTAATCTGGGTTAGGTAGGAATTCAACTTGATTTTCCTTCATCCTTTCTTTCTCTGCCTACTTTCCCACTACCAGTCCCTAAACAACCCATTTACCACTTATTAAACTGAGGTGCCAACTCGACATCATGTGAAGTTCAAGTTAGCTTTTCGCTACTGTGACAAATATCTGAGAAAATTAGCTCATAAAAAGTTTGGCTTCGGACACAGTTTCAGAGGTGTCAGTCCATGGTCACTTGGCTCTGTTGTTTTGGGGCCTGTGGCAGCACAGTACACCATGGCAGGAGTGTGTGGCAGAGGAGGTCTAACTTTATGGTGGATAGAAAGCAAAGAGAGATCGTAGTGCCAGCATCCCCTTCAAGTGCACATTCCCAGTGAGTTCCATCACTCCTACTGCAAAAAACAAACAAAAAACCCAGACAACTTTGTAAGGTATCTCAATATCTGAGAATCAGTTCCTTCCCACTTCACGATTGATTTAACTATCTGTGGAACTTATTTTTCCGTATATATTTTAGAATAAGCATATTAAGCTTCCTCCCAAAACAAAATTATAGCTAGCTTTAGAAAAAGAGAGAGAGAGAGAGAGAATCAACTTTATTTAGCCTTTCATGTAGCGTTCGTTGCTCCAACACTTAGCTGTGCACGTGGTGCTGGGATTCGAACTCGCATCCTTGTGCCTGCCAGGCAAGCGCGGTAACCGCAGAGCCACAGCTCCTGCCCTAGCTAGCTTTTTATTATTATTATTATTATTAATTGCGATTGCATTGAATTTGTAAATTAGTTTGGAGGGAGTATTTGACATTTTTATCATTTAAGTCATATAATCCAAGACCTAGTATAGCTGAGGGGAGAGACTCATAAGAGACAAATAGACTTTAAAGAATATCTTTGAGGGCTGGAGCGGTGGCTCAGCGGTTTCAGCGCTTGTCTGGCAAGCAGGAGGACCCGGGTTCGAACCCCAGCACCACGTACACAACTGAGTGTTGGAGCAACTAAGGCCATGTGAAAAACTAAATAAAGTTGTTTCTCTCTTTCTCTGTCTCTCTCACTGTCCCTCTCTCTTTAAAAAAAAAAAAAAGAATATCTTTGATACACAACTAAGTGTCGGAGAAACAAAACCCAGATGAATAAATAAATAAAATGGATTCTCTCTCTCATTAAAAAAAACAAACAAACAGAATGTCTTTGAGAGGGTGGCAAACCTGTCCTTGCCATCCACCTTGCATTATTTTCATTATTCCGTGGAGGTGGGGCAATGAAAACTCATATTCTTCAAGAAGGAAGCAGGCACCGTGGGAACCGTGGTCACCTCTCCTGGGAGAAAGCCAAGGTCTCTGCAAGCAGATGAGAGAAGCCCCCCTCTGGCAAGGCACCAACAAGAGTGTGAGTGTCTCCGAGGCCCCCACCCCTCACTCCCCAGAAGCGGGAGCAGAAAGCAGGCAAGCACTGGAGACTCCAGAGCCAAAGAACCTGAGACTAGAGCCAGAAAATGAGAGCACTGGGCCTGGTGACCGGAGCCATGGTGGGATTTGGAACATGAATGGTAGATGCCAACACATGACTAAGAAGACAACCATGCCAAGTTTCGGGGGAGCTGATGCCAGGGAAAGGCAGAGGACAGCGGTGAGCCAGAAATCCTCCCACCAATGCCTGAGTGCTACTGTGTCCTTTCTCTGCACAGGGACTGTCATGGCCTCAGGCAGAAATGACCCAGGGAGAGGGGAAATATTCAGACATCAACTATCTATTCAGAGGTGTTTAAAAGTTAAAGCTAAGTTCTGTTTGATGGAAATAAATAGTTGCATTTTATTTTACCTTGAGATACAGAGGTTTCATAAGCTATATATCTACTATATAACTTTCAGTTTCTTCAGATTGGATTTCAGCATTAGAAAAACAATCTGTTAACGAGGAGCTTGGAGAGTTAAACAAATACAACGTGACTATAGTCAGGCAAGTAAAGACAATTAGGACAAAAAGAAGGCAAAAGCTTCGCTACCCTTGAAAGTGAATTCATGGTAGACTGTTGGGGTCTACCGTATGGTTTCTAGTTCTCACTCTGGCTCTGAATGTAAGCGAGTACTTTCTCAAACAACCCCTGAGACCACAGACCTCCTCTGGATCTTTGAAGCTGAGCTGCAGGACAGGGAGCCATTCAGTGTGGCCTCCTGTCCCCTGGGTGATGTCACTACCACAAGGGCACCACTCAGCACATGGAGGGTGGGTTTCTACCGTTGCTTTGTAACATCCTGTCTCAGACAGAATGTACAGCCCTGGTTTGGCCAGGCATCCTGCAATTGGTCTGGGAAGACCCCTTATTCTGTAGGAAGAGATGAGTGCGGCTTTTAAATATCCCTGTTCATGGGTAAAAATGTCAACATCTGCCTGTAACCCCAGCTACTCAGGAGGCTGAGGCAGGAGGATGCCTTGAACACCAGAATTTAGGTCAGCTTAGGCAACACAGTGAAACCTCATTTAAAAAAAAAAAGGAAATAAAGAAAAAAACGTCCTCTAAGGAAAGGCAGATTCTGCTGCCAAGAAGATCCACTCCATTTTCATCCTGGCACTGGAGAAACTCCGACGCGTGTAATCCTCCAGCACAAGCAGACTGCAAGCTCCTCATCCCCTCCCCTGAGTAGCTCTAGGGAACCTGGGTGCAGGCTGCTTCTCCTCTGAAACGGCCTCATCCCTCATCTGTGTACTCTTTGGGCATCAGCTGGCGACCCTGCAGTAATTGCCAAAGGGTCTCTGTCCTGTCATGGCCTCTGGCTTTTTGGGCCTAGGCCTGTATCACTTTCCAAACCATCCTTCTCTAAATCCATGGCTGTCCATCAGCCTCTTGTTGACTCCTTTCCAACAGTGGGCCAGGCGTTTTGACCAAGTTGTCCTCATCCTTGTAGATGTGCATCACACAGCAGGCTCCAGGGTCCATGCCACTTGGCCATTGTTGCTTGGATGCCCTGGTACCGTAGCGGATATGAAGCTCCAGGGGACTCATAATCACCCCAGAATTCACTCTGGGAAGGGAGGTGCATGTCTTTTCCACCCTCAGATCCCCACGCTGATCTGAGGCATCTCTTCCCTGGGCACTCAGGTGGGGCAGGAAACAGCAACCTACATCCATGTTTTCATCCTCTGCTTGGTTACAGCTCACAAGGTAAGAATGCTTTTTGCATTTATAAATGGCTAGGGAAAATATGAAAATAATAATAATATTTTGGAATCCACAAATATTATAAATTCAAATTTCTGCACCCATAAATAAAATTTGATTAGAATATAGCCACACTTATTCATTTACATCTTGTCTAGGACAGCTTTTGTGCCACCACAGCAGAGAGGAATAGTTCCAACAGGGATTTAAGGCCCACAAAACCTAAAATATTCATGGTTCAGCCCTTTACTGTGAAAGTTTAGGGACCAACCCCTGGTCCAATCTGAACCCTCCCTCTCCTAATGGCTGTGTGTAGGTAAAGCTACCACTGCTCTCAGAATGGTAGGCAAACAGATGGAATAACTTCCGCCACTACTCCAATTGTAAGGAAAGAGGTGAATGAAGGAGAGAAAGAGAGAAGAGAGCAGCAGTCCAACAGTAACACAGATTTATTCCAGAGAAACCTATGGTGGGAGGGGGGGCCAATGGAGTCTGGGACCCCTCTGCCACTTACAGCCTGGGGTAGATATAGAGGGAATGAGGGGGGAGGTAGCCAAGGTTCAAGTTTTCCGGTTAAAACAGAAGTTTCAGTAGAGTGTGATTTTCCTGATAAAAGCCCAAGTCAACAGATTCTAATAAAGGCCAAGTCAGGAGATTTAGAAACAGTGAGTAGGGGGTATGCTGTCTGGCTCACATGATTTCTTTTTATCTATTTTCCATATCCATCATTCAAGACTCTAAAGGGATACAATGAGTTATGTCAATGATATCAAATTTTTATCCAATTAGTGGGTAAACAGACAGAAGTATTAATTCTGTCTAGGAAGAAGATTACCTGGTTATAACTGAGGCAGTCAGAGATGTGATAGGAGATAACATGCTTTAGCTGGAGGCAAGGTCTTGTAGGGAAATTTTAACAGGAGTGTGGTGGGTGGTCACAGTGGGCTTGAAGATATCCCACACGTGGCTGACACCTCAGGGAGGACAGCTGACAGGGGTGTTAGAAGGGAAGGAAATGGCATAAGAGGATTAAGGAGTGTGGGGGGCTAATGTGGGTGTTAAAACCAATGGAGACATTGAATTTGGTTTAGATGCCCTTGCCAAGAATAAGAGTTGGTATTCTACACATGAGTGGGGCCTTCCATTCAGGCATCCAACAACCAAAAGATTTTGGACTGAGGTAATAAGAATCCATTCTATGTGGTCCCCATTTTCTATCTGCCTACAGATGATCTAACTCCTGCCCCTCTGAAGAGGTCCTTGACTGTTGCCGGGGGGAAAAAGGCAATGACCATTCCAGTTTCTTCATGCTGATGGTGGGCATTAGCTGTGGCAGTCAGGGAAACTCTCCACAGGGTCTTGGTATAAGTTGGGAGGCAGCTACATGGAGGGTCATATTTCCATGACCACCTGGCACTTAATGGACTCTAGGTATCTTGTGCATCAGGGAAGTCCACAGGTCCATGATGGTGGCAGTTGGCAGGTTCCTGGACATTTTACATGGTAGAGGGATCATGTCTTCCAAAGACCCCAGGTGAATCCCTGTGAATGTAAGAATGTGGATGGGTGGGTTCTTTTTCGTAAATTTGAGGAATGAAATCCATAGACACGGGATCAGACAGAGCAAAGTAACAGGATTTAGAGTAATAGGAAGGAAGCAGAACTCCCACTGAGGGAGGGGTCCCAAGAGAGGATCCCTTGAGGGGTTTTTCATTAAAGAGAAGAATTTGAAAAATTGAGCAATTTGGTCAGAGAGAAGGTCTAGAGTAGAGGTACCAGGCCTGGAGTAGAGGCCTGGACATAGGGAAACTCAGACCATTCACCATTTCAGTGAAAAGTTTTTAAATATGTCTGTGAGTTTGTAAGTCAAATGTGCCATTTTAGGCCACTGACTGTTATTGTCCAGCTTGTAACACCAGTCTTTCAGGTTTGACTGTGTCTTGGAGACCTAGGGCCTGGATATGTTTGGTAAGGCACCCCAAGCAGGTGTCTCCTGGAAGCTTTGGTGGGATCTGGCCCATGCTGGACAAGATGGATTGCGGAGAGCACCCAAGGACTCCAGTGAAGGGAAAGCCAGGAATTCAGAAGAGTCAGAGGGAGTCACTCACTCAGTAGGTTATGGCCGGTGGTGGATGTGATGTCCAGCAATATGAATGGTCCTTCCTGGAACTGCTGGAGGGAGAAGTGATGGAGAGAGAAGTAATGGAGAAATAGAGAGAGAGAGAGAGAGGGAGAAAGAGAGACCTGGTCGAGGTCAAGGGAAGGCCCAGAAGAGCCACCTTTGGTGGAAACCTTGAAACACCAGTCACAGTTCAGACTATTTGTCATTTTGTTGTAGAAAGTCACCAAGATCTGTTAGTATTTTTGGATCAAAGATCCTGAATTCTGAATTCAGGCCATTGAGTAATGGAGAGGTGTGACAGAGGTGACAGGAGAAAACAAAGCATCTTCCACTTACTCCTTGCCACCCCATAGCAGAGCCAGATCACCTGGGAGCAAGTGCGCATCCCCAACTCCAATCCCAAGGTGAGGGGCCCTGGGGTATGGAAGAGAAGGAATCTCTAGCAGAGCGTGTCTGCAAAAGACCCGGAGTGTTGCCTCTCCGGCAAGACGATCAGTATGACTGGTGTTCCGTGTGGGAACAAAATGGAGAATAGGTCTGTGATCTGGAAGTCTAGCTAGACAGAAAGAGGGAAGAGACAAGAATGAGGTTTCTAGAGGACACCAATAAAGAGCTCAGAACAGCTCCTGCTCCATTTGTGTGGCAGTAAGGCTGCAAAAATCTCACCCCAGGAGATAAGCTATCGCAAAGTTGGAGGGGTCCAATCTTGTATGAAGGGGAAATAAAGAGGGATACCTGAGTAAGGCAGAAGGAGGAGGATGGGAGGGAACATAAGAGCTCCTTCTTCCCATCCAGGGTTTCAACACCATTATGTAAGGAAAGAGGTGAAAGGAAGGAAAGAGAGAGGAGAGCAGCTGCTCAACAGTAATGCAGGTTTATTCAGGAGAATTCTGCAGTGGCTTCCCAGACTCCACTGGGCCCCACCTCCCGCTTACAGCCTGGGTAAACACATAGGAAACGAGGCGGGAGGGAGCCAAGGTTCGAGTTTTCTGGTTAAAGCAGGAGTTTCAGTGGAGTGTGATTTTTCTGATAAGGGTCCAACTCAATAGATTCTGATAAGGGCCTGAGTCAGTGGGTTTCAAAACAGTGAGTAGGGGGTTTGTTGTCTGGCTCACCTGAGCAATTTCTGGCAATTTTCCATATCCATCACCAATAGCTACCAGAGTTGGGCCATTGGATTCCATCATTGCTCCAACTGTCTCCTCTGAGCTTCTCCTTTCCCTTGGCCTGAAACTCTTCTCTATCATCTCTTCTTAGAGTTTCAATCTTTTGTAATTGGAACTTGTTATGATCCATTAAGGCCCCAATTCTTACATGCTTGTTTCTAAGCATCCTCTTTTTTTTTTTCTTGACATTTCCCTGTTGAAATTTCCAAGAAAGACATGGGGATTACCCCAGCTTGTGTATGTGCGCTCGTGCATGTGTGTGTGTGTGTGTGAGAGAGAGAGAGAGAGAGAGAGAGATAAGCTGCTGAACAATGCAACCTATTGATTGGCTGCCTTTTGGTTAGTTGTCTATCCTGTACTAATCTGCTCTAGGAGCAGGTCACACTGGGGCAAAGTAAAACCACTTAAAGTTGCTCCTTGGGTTTCCCCTAACAGCACTGGTGGGAATGACAGATAATGTGAATACCAAGGAAAAATAGAAATTTAACCCTGTGCTATCGAGTAAGAATAGTCAGTGGTCAGCAATCAGAAGCAATGGGCTCCAACTGAGGTCTTGTTCAAATGCAGAGACCACACCAGGAAGCTAACTTAGAAGAAACATTAACGGCACCATGAAGGCCTATTCTAAAATTTAAAAACCATGAGGCTCACCTATGGGAACACTCCAGCTAGCTCCTTTGTCCCAGAGGCAGGGAAAATGGAAAGTTGGGGTGAACCTGGGTGGGAGTTATAGGCAGGATTAAAACTCAAAGGCCTTGATACTTTTTCAATGCCTGTTTTACATTGATTTTGATTGACATTCATACCCACATCCCACATAAACCCCTAAGCTAGTACACCAAAATGGTATCCTTCTTCCAGGTCCCCTCCTGCATTGCAGTGGTTCTGTCTCTTCTCATTTAAATAAATCCTTCTCCATTTGCTCTTCCCTTCTGTTATTGTCTGCAGATTTTTTTCCTTCACATTTTTAAGACAAGAACCTAGCAGGAAATTGGCGAAGCAGGGAAGTTAGGCTCATCTCAAAATTCCGGTTTCACTATGCTAACACTGTAAGCCAAATTCAGGAAGAAAACTTGGCAGCACAGATGGCAGAGAAAGAAAAGAATCTTAAGCAGGTAGGATTGGAGCTAAGGGAAGCTCTTGCCGTCAGGGCGTCTCTTCTTGGAGGAGCAGGAAGGCAATATTCATCGGAGTCAGTAATGTCAGCTGTATTTTAACCAAAGGGTTTCATGGCTGCCAACCAGGCAGGAAGGACAGGTTCTAGATGATGGGCCCACTGAGCGCCAGTGAATGGTTTTTGTGCCATGTCAGGGGCAGACTCTAGTTCTACTGAGAAGAGCAACTAGAGCTAGGCAGGGTCTCCAAGTTGTCTGAAGTTCAGAGAAAAATCACAGATACCAGTGGGGAGCAGGCAGACAGACGCCCAAGATAGAGGCTCAGTCTTACAGAATGTGTGTGTGTGTGTGTGTGTGTGTGTGTGTAGGAAAAAATTCATACAAGTCTGGGAATATTTAGGAGTCATGATAACACAAAGGGTCAGTGGATCAATAGTGATACAAATAACTTGATACCACCACCTGCAAGATGGCTTAGTCTCCTGACCTGTGTGGGGTAGGTCAGCAATGCAGGTATCCATGCCTAAGGCTGAGAGGCTGGAGAAGGCTGGAACATAGAAGGATGGATGATGTCTTGGAGAATTCATCACAGATGACTTTTTCCCCCTTTTTCATTCATTCATTCATTCTTTCTTTCTTTTTTAAGGAGAGAGTGAGAGAAAGAGAAAATCAATTTTATTTATTTTTTTATTTGGCTTTTGTTTTTTTGACACTCATTGTATATGTGGTGCTAGGGTTTGAACCTGGGTCCTCCTGCATGCCAGGCAAGCACTGTAACTCCTGAGCCACCGCTCTAGCCTCATAGATGACTCGTTAGCTCACTTTAATTTAACTATTTAGCAGGAACAAAGGGTGGAAGGTGAGGAAACTTGGTTCTGGAGGTAAACCAAATGTTCTAGGCCCGTGTGACATCATCCCCTTTGGGTCTGAATTGCCTGCACAGATAAGTGTGCATAGATAAGTACATAAGGAAACCCAGAAGGTAAATTGCTCTCAGGTGCAGACCACAGTGGTGTACCTGGGGAAGCCAGCTAGCTAATCTCCCCAGAAGGTTAAGTAAGAACATGCAAAGAGGAAAGCCCTGTAGGACTGTCACTCTTCTCTTCAGTTTCAAAGAGTAAACCCTCATGGGTCTTTTAAATTGCTCTTTAAGTTTATTTCCAGTAGTTCACTATGAAAAACATATTTAGCTGATTGTCCCAACTGTTTTAACTATCTTTATTTGAAGTCAACAGCAGAACCTTGGCTAGTTAGCAGAATGGTGTCTCATTGGTAAATTTAATGATCTGTTAATTAACATAAAGGATGCTAAAAATGGACTTCTACAGTTGAATCTAATGGAGTTCAAGATAAATGGACCGACTAAAACACTAGGACACTCTGTCCTCTTACATAAGATTCCAGGCAGTCCTTTAGTCATTGTCTCTTAGAATGATGTCAGAAGTGTGATTCTAAACTTGTCTTGTGCTCAGACATAAATCCAGACAGTTTTGTTTACCTGGTACTAATTAACACTGGGTCTCCAGAATATTATTCTGTCATTGAAGAGATCCTTTCAAGTACAGAATGGACAGAGTACTCAAAGGGTCATAGAACTTGGGCTTTGTTGACCTTACAGAACCAGATGAACTAATGCTTTTGTATCTTCTTACGATTAAATATGTATGTGTGACAGCCTTTGGACTGAGACCTACTTTCATTATAACATGATAGTAAGTAGGGTTATGAGGAGATGGGATCAATCAGATTCCACCACATCTTGGCCAGGAATGATAACAACCATGATGCAGAGGTGGAATATTCTATCAAGGTTGATCAGCATTCATTCACTTGTTGGTTTGGCAATTATTTCTTGCATAACTTCCGCTTGCCATTTGGGTACTTCATTCTTCAATACTGAAGAATGATGTTGCAGAAGGTATACTCGAATCCCTCTCTCAGGCAGCTTACAGTCCAGGAGGTAAGCGGCCAAGCCAGTCACAATCAGTGGTGAGTATTATGCCAATGGCAATACAGGGAAGAGGGGAAGAGGAGGCAAAATATGCAGGAGTGGAATGCTGGTACAACTCCTTTTTTCGGCTAGAAAAATTGAAGTGCTAGAATTTATCCCACAGGCACTGGACAAATGAGGGTCACTGGTATGACTGAACACTTATGGAATTTGCAGCTCAAGGACATCTTTGAGGTCCCATGGTCATCCTCTTTCCATCAGTTTGGGGCCATGTGGACACCTCATCCCCTCCTATTTTTATCACAGAGGGCAATGAGGTTGAAATCCACATGATGCATTTGGAAGATTTCATCCCCAGAGACAGAAGTATGAAGAGGCTCAGTGGCTGGCCCAAGGGCATTTATTGAGTCAACAGCAGAACTGGGAACAGAACCCAGTCACCTGACGCTGGGGCCGGCTCCCCTTCCCTAGACACATCACCTCAGGGGGAAAGTAATCTTCTGAAGTATCGAATAGCTATGGTCTTCTGATGAGTGAGCAAACCGATGAGCAAAGAAAGAGAAGAGTGGGTGTTGAATTTCCCTTGATACATACAACCTCTTCAGAAAATGCAGCCGTGGACGCAAGAATGTGACTTATGCTGTCATGGAAGCAAAAGTGTTAAACAACAGCCTCAGATGGCCGGTAAGCAGGGAGCTGGCTAAAGGAGACCAGGAAAAGAGAATCAAAGGTGCAATATCCCGAGTTCTCAGCCAGGCAAGACGTCTGCTCACAACCCCCGCTTTCATGCAGCGGGTGAGTGTTCTTTCTCATGCTCTCAGTTGCGGAGGGGCATGGAGAGGGGCGTTCTAAGCACAGATCATTCAAAGCAGTTCTACTGAAGACGGTGGTAAGCGGACTAGTGACGCATGCTAGACGAAATCACCGTTGTCTGAATTCCTGTTGAGGTGAGAGAAAATGGTATCTGCCCTTTGGAAAGAGATCTGTGATTCACTTCTCCTGTGATAAGGAATCCAGGAAAAGCCTGGCCCAAGGGTTGGGACCCCCTGACTCTTTGATATAGTTTGGATATTGAATGTCCCCCAAAGATCCATGTGTTGAAGGCATAGGGCCCCAGGTAGCATTATTGGGAGGTGCTATGAACCTTTGGGAGGTGGGACCTTGTGGGAGATCCTTGGGTCACTGGGATAGTGCCCCCAAAGATGCACTATCTCTTCCTCTTTCTCTTTTGCTTCCTGGGGTCGTGAGGTGATCAGTTTCTTCTCTACACCCTTCCTATGTTTGACATCCAGCACCCCACCAGAGGCCTAAAATCAGTGGATTTGCTCCATTATAGACTGGAACCTCTAAAACTATGAATCAAAATAAATCTTTTTCTCTTTATGAGTTGATCATCACATGTATTTTATTATAGTGACAAAAAGATGACTAACACACCCCTCTCACCAAGCATCGGTAAGGATGAAGCAATGGACTTTCCAATTTTAGATTGTGAATCCTGAAAGGACTGAAATAGCTTACGCAATTCCATATTTTTAAAAATTTTATTGAGGAGTTGTGCTATTGTACAATCATAGTTGCATAAGTAGTGATAATATGATGTGCCCCATCCTAATCCAGAATCACTCCATCACCCACATCACCGTCCCTTGACTCTTCTATATTTTCCCCCTACCGCAGATATAAATGTATTTATATACACACACATACATGATTGTGCATTTTCCAGAATTAAATGATTGCATAATTATTATTTAGCTCCTTGGGAGAGTAAAGAGTAAGCTACAATGTTGATTTCCCTACATATTTGTTTTCTTTTAGAAGGAGTTTCTGTGAGTTTCTTAAAAGCTTTGGCTTTCTTGGCCTTAGAGAGTAACAGATATACTTTTCCTTCCACACAGTTCTTCACTACCTCCTAATAGGGTTATGTCTGCTTCTCAGCACTTCTTTGCCCCAGTGGACACCTAGGATTAGGTTTCTCCAGACTTCCCTTAATAAAACAAACAAATGAGTTTTTGTGATGATTACCTTAATGTGTTAATTTGACTGGGGTAAGGGATGATAGGATAGCTGGTAAAACATTTCTGGGTACGACTGTGAAGGTGTTTCTGGAAGAGATGAACATTTGAATTTGTATATTGAGCAAAGAATATGGCCATCACCAATGTGGGTAGGCATTATCTAATCCTCTGAGGGAATGAAAGGCACAAAAAGATGGAAGAAGGGTAAATTTTTGGTTTGAGTTAGGGCATCCATCTTCTCCTGCCTTTAAACATCAGTCCTCTTGATTTTTGGGCCTTTCCACTCAGTGGAACTTGTGCCACTTAATTTCCTGTTCTCCAGCTTGCAGATAGCAGATTGTGTAGTTTCTTAGCCTCCATATTGTGTGAATCAACCTCTAATAAATGTTTTTATATATCCACATATATATCCTGTTGGTTCTTTTTCTCTAGCGATCCCAGACTAAAGCAACTTCCTTAATATCTTTCTGTTTGAAGGAGAAAAGAGGTTGGATGGGGAAACCATTTTCCTTTGACCATTTGTGGACTGTGTGCTGAAACATTTCTATGGGCTTGATATTTCAAGTGCAATCAAACACAGTCTATCAGTGTCATCAAACATTTAGCATCTAGGTCCCCGGGCAATGTGAGATTAGAAAACTCAGATCTAGTGTGCTCATTTTCTCCTCTTTGGTTAGACAATACCCAATAGATGGGATGTAATGGGAAAGAGGTGGGAACACAATGTCCCTGCAGTTGGTAAATTTTTCCCCAGTGTTTCAGAGGTCTGTAATATGGAAACTACTATCTCTAGACCAAATTGTGCAAGAAGAAAACCCCTATTTGTATGAAAAAAGTTCCACTTGACAGAACAAATCCTTTGGGGTTTTGTAGATCTATTTCATGAAAGAACCTGGAAGTTAGTTTACAGTTTAGCAAAGAATAAGCTCAGGAGGAGTCTTGTTTCTGAGTTCTAGAACCTTGCACCCAACTGCATACTGGACATTACGTCATTAGAGGGGTTCTCAGAACCCGTTGTCTTCTCTGCCCACCCCTCCAACCCTGTTCTCCACCTGGGTGATGCACCATCTTCTACCCAAGCAGCCAAGCTAGAAACCAACGAACCCTCCCGGAGGCCTTTCTCTCTTGCCCTCTCCATTGTCCAACAAGTTCCTAAGTCTTGTTACTTCTGCCTCCTAAATCTCTACCATATTTGCCCTCTTCTCTTCATTTGCACTGACTACCATTTCCCTGATCGATGGTTTACTGGGGACCCCAGCTCCAGCCTCTTCATGGGCACCGGACCTCATCCCTGTCCTCCATCTGTTTCCTACACAAGGAAAGGGGGATCCTTCCCAAATGCAAATCAGATTCTGTCACTTTCCTGCTTGAGGTCCTCCAACGGCTCCCTGCAAGGAATAAAGGCCAAACAAGGTTTATAAAGAACTTCTTTGTTCAAACTGGTTTCTCTCTTCAGATTCTTGGCTTGCCACTCCCACCCCCTCCTGCTTCATTCTTGAGCTGTGAAAACTCTGAGTCGTGGATGAACCTGCCTTGCAGTCTCTCCTCTTGGCCTTTGTACTCTCACTCCTCACTTGATTGCTGCTAGGTCTTCAGGTCCCAGCTTAGAAACCCTTTCTCGACTGAACTCACAAGCTCCAATAACACAGCTTGAGTCCCATTTCAAAGCTCCTGCCTCACTTGAGAATGCAAATTCCTATTGCTTTATTTGACCTCACATGCTACTAAAATGTATGCTTCCTATGCAACGTTTTGGAAAAGCCAAAAGTATAGTGACAAAGAGACAAAAGTATAGTGGCTGCAGAAGGGGAAGGAAGGTGACCACAAAGTGGCCCAAGCAAACTTTTTGGGGTGATGGAAATGTTCTGTATCTTGGTTGTGGTGGTGGTCTGTGTTTTTTGTCAAAATACATCAAACTGTTCACTTCACATGGGTGAATTTTATTGTGTAGAAAGTATACTTCAGTAAAGGTGGTTTTAAGAAAAATTAACATATGCTCTTTGAGGCCCACAGTAATTGTTTTGTTTTGTTTTGTTTTTTGTAAGCCAAATGGAGAGTCTTTATTAGCCAACCATCAACTACCTCCACAGCAAGATGCTGTTAGGAGTATAGCCCCGATCCTCTTTTTGCAGGGTCTTTTTTTTTTAATTTTTAATTTAATTTGTTTATTTATTTATTTTTAATTGTTATTAAGAAATTTATTATACAATCAAAATGCATATAAAGTTACATTATGATATGCATATATTCTTAAATCAGAATTACCCCCTTGATCCCTCTCTCTTCTCCCTCCCTCTCCCCTCTTCACAAGCCCCCTCCCTCTCCTCCCCATACGTCTTTGATTGCCCTAGATTAGTGTTGCTATACCTTTGTTGCACAGTAATTGTTAAATGAATAGATAATATTCCCTTTCACCTATTGTTTTGTACAATTAGCATAAAATTATAATATATACATATATTTCATTCATGGCCTACCTTGGCATCTTATGAATGAGATTCAGGTTTCTTTTTTCTTCAGTGAAACATGTAATATAAGCCTAAGACCTGTGCATGTTTCATGGTGGAAATGGTTTCGGGATGAACTCAGGAAGAAGGCACCACATTAACCTGAGACAGCAGTTCTTCCTGACCCAACCATGGAGAGGGTGAGAAACAGATGCTTCAGCGAGCTATTGGCAGCTTTGAGGACTACTGTCCTCAAGTTTGCTTTCTGGAGCTTCGGGCTGGTGTGGGCTCTGCATCCAGCCTCTGGTGAAAGCGCTGATGATCCCACTTCATGTCCCTTATTTGCATCATCCATCTTCATGCCCAAGCACCAGGCAGCCTGGGAAAAGCAGGCTAGGAGCTCCTGCCAAACCGTTAGATCAGTGCCTGGACACTGATGCCCAGAGACTCACTGGAACAAGCGCCTACTCTGGCCTCAGACACCTGTGATGGACCCAGGTCGTACTTGCTTAATTAAAACTGACCTAGACCCAGAGTTAATCCTTGCTCAGCTCTTTAAGGTTAGGAGCCCTTTCTCCTAATAGAAAACTTCACTGACAGTCTCTACTAAAAACAAAAGAATATTTTGAATTGGAAAGGGTCACCTTACTCTTGATTTTCAGACAAGGAAACTGAGGTGAAAAGGCAGAGAGACTTGGCTAGACTAGAACTGAAACCTTGTTTCTGTGCCTGAGGGTCAGCTGCCCACAGCTGCTTCCCCATGCAGCTCCGCTCCCAAGTGGGTTCATTCATATTAAAGCCCTGCTAAGTGAGAACTGTATCCTCCTTACAACCCACCAGTGTTCAGCCCTGTTTGCTTATCTGACTTTAGAAAAATATTGTTGAATCAAAATAACAAATTTCAGAATTCAATTTTCTCTCAAACAAATGAAAAGAGCAAAAAGAAAAATCAAATGGACCCCTTAAGATCACACAACTCATGCCCATCTCCCTGCAGACCATCTCCTCCAGAGGTGACTGTTTCTCTCCCCCGTCCCAATGCACATAAAATTCATGAAGTACTCCCTGTGAAGCTCAACTCCACCACTTTCCCTCTCGCACACCTGGAGACTGTTGAATGAATAAACAGACCATCTCATTTGTAGGTAGGTGGCTTGGAATCCAGAATACATTTTCCAAATGAAAGAGCATCCTAAGGAGACTTTAGGTTTCCTGGACCTGCCCACAAAGCCCAGTTAATCTATCACACTACTGAAAAGCTATATGTTTTCAATACAAAATAAAAGGGGGGAAAAGTAATATATTTACCATACTAGTCACAAAATAAAACAAAACAAAACCTGAACAAAAAATGCTTGTCCAGGTCAAACCTTAGCTCTGCACAGAAGACACAGAAGAGCCTCTCTCTTTCTCTCTCTCTCTCTCTTAAATGAGTGATCACGCCTTGAAATTAGTGACTTCCTCTACTAACAGCTGAATCTCTCTCTGACAGCTGCTCGGATCAGCCACGCATGCATTACTTTCATCTTTAATAAACAGGCTCTCCGAAGTCAGTGGCTGGTCTCCATGACAACCGGATCAAGTTTTTCTACTGATGTTGGGGCAGAAAGGAGGAAGGAATAGATTTTTTCTTTGCCAAGGGGTTGGACCCTGAGAAGGCAGGGAAAGACACACATGGGATAAAAGGTACTGTACTCCATTTCTTAATGGGCCCCAGGTTACTTCCCAGTAAGAAAGTGGAGTGGTTATTTATACCTTTTAATAGGCATGGAGAAAGAGGAGCATCGATCAGTGACTAAGAAGAGGAAGAGCTGGGTTAGGAAACAAAGTACACACTAAGGCCCAGAGTGTCAAGGATCTACATACGATGGACTCCAATTCCCTTCGCATTTGATGTGTGTGCCTGGCCCCGTGCTACATCCTGCAGGGATTATTTAGAGTAGAGAATACAAACAAAGGAGAGGTGTCCGCAAATACACGGAGAGGGCATGGCAGGCTTCCCAGAGGAAGGAGAGGCCCTGTCTCTCAGCTGGGAGCAGCTGCAGCTCACAGCCAGCCCCCCTTCTTCCTCAAGCTCAACCACACTGAGCTCTTGAGCACTGGCTGTGTGATATTAACTACATTAATCTAGCAGCTGGTCAGGCTGAATCAATAGTTTGTTGATAGTTCACTGACGCAGTACCCACTGGGCCTTTCACACCTGGAGAACCACAGAATTTCCACCTCCCCAGAGCCGTCTCTGATGGGTCAGCTTGGCCTGCATGACTCGGATCTGATTCACTTTCCTATTCTAGGCTAGGACCTTGACACCTGCCTTACTCTTGCCTGTGACTCTCCTTAGGCACCTCACTCATGGTTTCATATCCACAGGTGAGTTCTTGATCTAAAGGAACTGGTCACCCAGAGACACCCTGATAGGACTTCTCACTTAATTTCAGTTATTGTCCCCTGTATGAACTATCTGCTCCCTAGCCCCAGCAGGAGGTCAGACCCTCTAGGCTACTGAATGTTTTTTTTAATTTTATTTTTTATCAGAAGTATATAGAGATACAGGATACAGTTGAGGGGGAAACATTATTAAAACAGTAGCAATCAATGTATATAAACTTTGTTATCCAGGGGTAATGCCAAAGCATAGATAAACCACCTTGGGTTTCACCTGTTGCAGTTTCCCCCAGAAGAACTCGTGCGTTAAATGGGTAGCTCGTGGAGGAATGACATAGGCTTCTGGGATGG
>PVKS010010555.1:0-59673 GCA_004027875.1 Aplodontia rufa | reverse complement strand
GGGGGAGGGGCCGCTGGGGATTTGGTTCACTGGTAGACACTGGGTGGGTTCAGTCTCCAGTATCCAAAAAAATAAATTTAAAAAAGAAGAAGAAGATATGTTGGAGTCCTAACCTCAGTACCTCAGAATGTGACCTTAGGTGGAAACAAGGTCTTAACAGAGGTAATCGAGTTAAGATGAGGTTCTTAGGGTTGGCCCTAATTCAATATGACTTGTGTCTTTATATAGCAAGGAAATCTGGACACAGAGACATAGGAGAAAGCCACATGAAGATGAAGACAAAGATGGGGACAATGTATCTAGAAGCCAAACAAAGCCAAAGTCTGCCAGGAAACCACCAGATCAGGAGACACGCATGGACATGTTCTGCTTCTTGGTCCTCAGAAGCAACCAAGCCAGCTGCACCTTGCTCTCAGACTTGTGGTCTCCAAAACTGTGAGACAACACATTCCTGTTGTTCAAGTCACACAGTCTGTGGGGCTTTGATTAGCAAATGAATGCAGAGAAGCACACAGCAGTGTCTTTTCCCTTCAGTGTCTCTGGAAGCTTCTCTGTCCCTCAGGGCACAGCAGGCCTTGCCTAGAGACAGGGAGGTGGGCCCTACTCCAGAACACAAGCAGCACAGAACAGAGCCCTGGGGGCCTGTGCCCACTGGACCTCTGGTCACTGTGTGGGTCCCTCCCATGGTTCAGTCACTCTCACACAATTCATAACAGAAGTTCAAAGTCAGCCTCACAACTGCACAAGTACAAATTATATTCCAAATTTACAGATCAGGAAGCAGAGGTTCAAAACCATAACAACTTCATCAGGTGAATCTTCACACCCATCTCTCTGGCTCTGCGCAGAATGTCGAATCCAGACCAACAATCGTTCATTCACTCATTCCTTCTTCCTTCACTCGCTCACTCAACAAGGTAATTGTTATGTTTCAGGCACTGCTCCAGGAGCTGGAGATGTAACAGACATCAGAACAGACAAACCTTCTTCCCCTTGGCACTGAATTCATACAATCACCACACACTGTGAATACCAGACTCTAGGAGAAGAATGGCTAACCCCAGAACTTGTCCGTCGCTAGGTTGATGAAGGTATTAATATTCTTTGCTAAAAAAAAAATCAGGGAAGGGCAGATGGAACACACTTTGGAGCAAATTCCATTAAAAATTACTAAAATGTAATAGGGTCTATGCTTCAAGATGGAAATCAGTTAAAAGAAATCTCCTTGTCCAGTGGGGGAGTCACTAGATGGAGTTGTTGTTTACCTTCCAGCCTCCAGGGGGTGCTGCTGAGAAGGGGGGTAAGGGCAGCCAGCCACACCAACTCTTGTCAGACACAAGGTCTTAGGCCCCCAAATCTTGCCTCCTACCTAGCACTTAGGTGGGGGAAAGTCTCACTGTCCAGAAGTCAATTTGTTCTTTTAAGAGAGAGAGAGAGAGAGAGAGAAAGAGAGAGGAAGAGAGAAAATCTACTTTATTTATTTATTTATCTGGCCTTTATTTCTCCAACACTTAGTTGTGTATGTGATGCTGGGGTTTTAAGCCTGGTCCTTGCACATTGCCAGGCAAGCACTCCAATAGCCAGGCCATTGCTTCAGCCCCAGGTCACAGTTTTTTCTAACTGGGCTTAAGACACCTGTTGGGTCCTTTAGCTGCCTGCCCCCTACCTGGTCAGCTAGTGGCATCCATTCCTGTTTTGAACCCAAACCAGCCCTATGAGGTACACTTCACTGCTGAGAGACTCACTGACTTGCCTGATGCTGTGTGGATATTCAGCAGGGCACCTGGGATGCAAATCTACGGTGTGCAATTTTTCTTTCCTTTACCTACACATCATTCAGAGGTGAGAGGCTCCCAGCAAAAGTGAGAGCATATGAAAGACTTGATCCTGCCAGGTACCCAGCCAGTGTCTATCATAATAACAATCATCCCTGACTCTGGCATAGAATGGTATGGCTACATGTTGTCAGCATTCATCATCTTAGCTGATTATTTCACAACCCCAAAACGCTCATGGTGGGGGGGGGGCGGGATTTACCGTCTTGCTTTGCAGATGAGGAGAGGTTCAGAGAGAATGATTCTACCTGGACGCAGGCGGGCTTCTGGGAGAGGGCCCCTCCAGGCCCACCCTGCTGTTCACCTTGTTTTCCTTGAGTGGCTGGAGTCTGGGATATTTCCAACCCCAGTGCATCCCTGTGGGACACCCAGACTATGTGTTCCACTAAAGGTGGCAGCTTCTGCCAGAGGCCCCCGCCCCACTGCAAGGACTGGGAACCAGACCCTACCCTCACCCTGCCCACGCTGTGGTCCTAGTCCTGTCACAAGTCCCCAACGCCCCCCATTTGACTGTGCCATCAGTTTTCTGCTGCACTAGGATGGACCAAGGCTTCTTGGAACCTCTCAACAAGCACCTACTGAGGAGTCCCTTGGGAACCAGGGACAGGGAGGAAAGGAAAAGATGGCAAGGATCTGGGAGCTGGCAGCAGAAGCAGGCAAAGTCCTTGGTCTCAGATTTCTCTCTGAATTAGCCCAAGTTAATCTGACAAAATACAGAAAAGACCACCACACTGAGAAACTGGGTTGGGGGAGGCCTGAGGTGGAGGGGAGATGGGGAAGTCTGAGAACCTGAGCTTCAGGCCAAGCAGGGCTGCTAGTGCTACCTGGGTATCCTGGAAACTGATCTGTTGGGCCACCACCTGGGAATGGGACCAAAGCAGCCTCTCATCACAACAGGTATAAGGAGAGGCGGGTGTGTGATGGCCCTGAGGGGGAAGCTGCCACCTGTTGGATTCCAGGCCTTTTCCATTTATCCCCCTTGGCAGAAGCATCCAGGGATGGTGTCCACCTAAATGTGTAGGCTAGCATGCTCTGGCCTCCATCAGACTGCATGGATAAAAACTGAGCATCAGAGAAAAGCAGAGAGGAAGGTTCTTCGGGGAAAGTGGGCACATCATTTTGTTCCTTCTAGTTCCAGGTATTTTTCTAAGCTTCTATCCTTACTGCCCCCTCCCCTGCACTGGGGATTGAACCCAGGGCTTCACGCATGCTAGGCAAGTGTTCTACCACTCGGCTATATGCCCAGCCCTTTTTTATTTTACCTTGAGACAGAGTCTTGGTAAGTCACCCAGCCTGGCCTTGAACTTGCCCTCCTCCTGTTTCAGCATTCTGAGCAGATGGGATTACAGGCATGGGCCCCCGCCCCCAGCTCATACACTCATTTTATAAAGGGGAAAATAATCTATCCTGAAAATCGCAATGATTCTCAAGGAGAAACAAGACATCACATGGTGGCAAAATTCTTTGTGAATTAATAAGACTGAAGTGGACAAGTTCAAGTGTGAACCTCAGACTGGCCAGGAGACTCACTCATTAGGGACACCCCAAGACTGCTCAGTGAACACTCAGGAAAGAGCTGGGGTTATGTGCAACTGGAACAGACCGGCACATGGCCAGGGTCTCCAGGGCCGTCAGGGTGCTAAGCAGCAAGAATCAATCACTTTCCTACGTGTGTGCTCCTCATGCCTGGCTGGCCTCTCTCTATGTAAGCATCACCGGAGAACCCAGGAAGTCACACCTCCCTCTGGGAGCAAGATGCATTATTACCTGTGTTGTGAAACTATCCCTGTAGGTTTCTAAGTCCTCACTTTGGAAAAAAAAAAATGGTACAGCTTTCAGCTAGAGCTGCTGGTAAACAAGATGCAGCAATACAGTATTCTCCTGATAAAGAACAAGAACACAGATTGCTCACCTAATTCCTGCTTCAGTGTTCTCATGTGAAAAGGGGAGAGAGCCATTTTCTTCACAGGACTGTTGTGAAGGACAAGGGAGTTATATATATAAAGTGCTTGAAACAGACAGAAAGCAAGTGCTAGGTCACCCTCAGCAGTTACCACTGGCATCTTGCCATTAATCACATCATTATTTTTTTGTGTCAACTCTACAAAAACAATCTCAATGTTTCTGCGACACTCTCCACAGAAAATTCCCATCAACTTGGTTTCTGTAGATCAGTGGATGGCACAATGGGGACAGAACAACAATGAAATGAACAAGGAATGTCTAGGTAGGACCTAGTATTCCTAGACATGTGTGTAATATGTGGTATTACACACACATGCCATTTAATCTGATGGTAGGAACACCAGGAAAAAAAAATGAAAGACATACAGTTAAATATGAACTTTAGATAAGTTTTTAGTATCCATACATCTCAAATGTTGCATGAGATATACTTACACTTTTAAAAATTATTCATTGATGCCTATAATTCCAGTGACTGAGTCCGGGGCAGGAGGCCTGCAAGTTCAAGGTCAGACTCAGCAACCTAGGCCCTAGTAACTATGTAAAACCCTGTCTCAAAATAAAAAATAAAAAGGGCTAGTGGTGTAGCTCAGAGGTAAAGCACTCCTGTCCCAGTGCCTCCCCCCAAAAAATTTTTATTCACTGTTTACCTAAAATTCAAATTTAACCAAGCAACCTATTTGTTTTTTTCAGTCCTGGGGATTGAACTGTGAGGCACTCTACCACTGAGCTATGCCTCCAGTCCTTTTTATTTTACTTTGACAACATGCCTTCCTAAGCTGTTGAGATTGGCCTAGAATTTGTGATCTTCCTGCCTCAGCCTCCCAAGTAGCTGGGATTACAGGTATATGCCATGGTACCCTGCTATCACATACTATATTTTTATTTACTAAAAAATTCAGCAACGCTTTCCTGAGGATAGTAAGGTGGTTCCCTTTTTCTAAGGAAGGAAAAAGAAGTTCAAAAGGGTGAATTGCCCAAGGCACAGTCCTAGCAGGCATTCAGGGCTGAAGGCAGCATGCGCAGACCTCCACCAGCTGCATGCCTCCTCTTAGAGCAGGGGACAGGCCTGGAGCCCTCAAGTCACCTGTCTGCAATCAGAGCCCGCTCCTCAGCCCCTGGAACTGCAGTCCCTGCTGTGGAAAGGGCCATTTCTTCCCAGAGAGAGGACTACTTCTCCCCAAAACCAGAGCCCCAGGAAGCCTTGGGCAGCCAAGGGGCAGGAGGTGCCAGAGTGGGCTGCATTCTGCCAGGGTGGTACCCATAGCCCTTCCGGGAGCCACCCCTGTCTGGGGCTGGGACCTGGAGGCAAAAAGCCCAGGAGAAAACACAGGAAGCTCCAGAGGAAAACCCTCAGGAAGTCCTGAAATAATTCCACAGCCAACACAGAAAACTTAAGAGTGAGAGCGTGGATATGTGAGAGCACCACAAGGGGGACCAAGCTGGCCTGAGCCCAGACCACAGACCACTCTGCACCCCCACAGCAAAGACCCCCTCCCCACAGCTTATGCAGATAGATGGCCACCAAAGAATGGCAGGCACCCACCTTCCCAGGAGGGCCTCCACCCCTGCTCTCCTGGGCTCTAAGGTGCCATTTCACTTCAGTCATTCTCAGATCTATTTTTACTCAAAGGTGGCAAAAAACAACAAATGTTCAAAGCAGGACAATTAAGTCACCTGACTCTAACCTTCCTTTCTTCTTCTTCTTCTCCTTCTTTTTTTTTTTTTTTTTTTGGTGCTTCACCACTGAGCCACATCCCCAGCCTTTTTTAGTTTTTATTCTGAGACGGTGTCTCGCTAAGTTGCTCCGGGCCTCACTAAACTGCCAATGCTGGCCTTGAACTTCTTGCCTCAGTTTCCCCAGTTGCTGGGATAACACGCAGGAGCCACCATGCTTGGGAACTGTATGTCTTTCTTTAAAGCCTGGGGCGATGGCTGATCTTGGTTGTGAACAGGAACCTCTGGGTTCAAGAAGCCTCTGGAGGGACATGTATGGTGGTGCTGGCCTGTGATCCCAGAGGCTCAGGATGCTGAGGCAGGAGGATCACAAGTTCAAAGCCAGCCTTAGCAACATAGGGAGGCCCTAAGCAACTTATTGAGATCCTATCTCAAAATAAAATAATAAAAAAGGACTGGGGATGTGACTCAGTGGTTAAGTGCCCCTGAGTTCAATCCCTGGTACCAAACCAACCAACCAACCAACCAACAAAAAAAGAAATGCAGCATAGGAGCTGGTCTCCATATGCAGAATCAAAACATATATTTTCCACAGAGCATTTTCATAGGGCACAGGTGATTAATAAGTTCTGGTTTAAGGCCAAATTCTGAGTCAGAGCTAGGACAGAGAGAGGACCACTGGTTTCATCTCTCTGATATCTTTTTCTGCTCTCCTGGCTCCCAGCTCCAGCAGCTGCCCGGTGCCCCTTGATCTCACTGCTTGAGATTCTCTTAGAAGGCCCAGTACATCAACATCCCATGCTTCCTCTCTTCAAACTTCCTCAACCAATCTCCTGCCTGCCCAGAGTTCAGCTAGGTGTGGGGTTCAGACACCACCCCAAAATATGACTATAGGAGACCAGAATATGCCACTCGAAAATATACTCCTTTGGCATATTTGAGCTAGTTATTCTGAGATACCAACAGAAGGGA
The DNA here is from genome assembly GCA_004027875.1 of Aplodontia rufa. NCBI lineage: Eukaryota > Metazoa > Chordata > Mammalia > Rodentia > Aplodontiidae > Aplodontia > Aplodontia rufa. The sequence continues at coordinate 53,224 of PVKS010010555.1, read as the reverse complement.
GTAGCTTTGAAAAGCTGTTCTTTGGTAAAAGAAATTTACATCTACAAGAGAAATCTACATAAAAGTATCTGTATAGGGAAAAAGGCTGTTCCAGGCAACTTTTATTTATTTTTTACCCCAGACTTTAAATTTTTTTTCAATATTTTCTGCAGAGACGTATTATCTGCATAACAAGACAAGCTTTATTCACCATACAATTCCTCCCCTACGTTCCAATAACTTGTGCTATTCCCACCCCCACAGAAGCCCCAGACCCCTCTTTTCCGTAGCTCAGGATGCGACACAGCAATCCCTTGGCATCCCTAGGGGATTGGGTCCAGGACCCCCTCAAGATACCAAAACCCTCGCATGCTCAAGTCCTTCCTAAAGGTAAAGGGAAGAACGTAACTCAGTGTGAAGAGAGCTTGCCTGAGCATATGTAAGGCCCTGGACTCAACACCTTGCTCTGCAAAAATAAAACAGAGAGAGAAAAAAGCATTTGCATATAACATCAATGCTCTCTAAGTAGCGGTTATAGTATATTGTACATAACATCAGCACTATTTAAATAGCTGTTATGCTATATTGTTTAGGGAATCGTGACAAGAAATATAGTCTGTACATCTTCAGCACAGATACATTTTTTCCCTGAATATTTATGTTGTGTAGCTGGTTGAATCCATGGATGTAGAACCCACTGATATAGAGGGCCAAATGCATACACTTCAATCAACTAAGTCTTCTTCAAGTCTCACATTCTGTGAGACTCCCATGCACAGACATAGAGTTAATGTGATGTTTCTCCAGTTCATCTGTCATGTCAACTTAATTAGTAGCTCATCCCAGGAACCTAGTAAGGGTGGGAGGAAGGGAAAATACAGTGGCTAAGTGTTCCAGTCTCCAGGAAGAGGGGCTTTCAAGCATGCAGATGCCTGGTCCTCAGCCCTGAATGAGCTTCTCCAGTGGAAGGTCCTAGCATTTGGTTACTTCTGGGAAAGAGCACGGGAAGGGGGGGGCGCTCTAGACAGATCTAGATTATGATCTAAGTCAAGGTGGTTAACCCCTCTAGAAGCTTGGGGTGGGGTGGGGGTGTCCTCAACCATAAAACAGGATAAGAATAATTGGGACCTCAGTAGGTAGCTGAAGATTAAATAGGATTTTTTTGAAAAGTGCTTAGGACAATATCTGGCACCCTATAAATGCAGCCTTTGTTATTCTTCATGCCTCCAAGGTGTTCGGAGTCTGGCAGAGAAGAAATGACAACTGGCATGAAACCTTATAAAGGTAAACAGTGTAAGACAACAGATAAGGAAGTGCTGAACGATGTGGCTCTGAGCAAGCAGTTAAGGACTGTGAGATGGAGATCTCTCTAAGGCGAGTGCTAAGTCACCAGGACCAGAGGGCTTCCTGGAGGTGCTGGGGATTGAGCTGAGGCTTGAAGCCGGGGAGTTCCCCAGAGCACAAGTTTGCTGTGGAACGGTGAAGGGCCCCAATGGCTAGAACAGGGGAATAGCTGGGATGCTGGGATATCCCAATACATAGCAGCACCCCCGGACATGGGGGATCTTGAAGGTAGTTTGCACTGATGTGGTGGGAAAGGAAATGCACCACTGAAGGTTTCTGGAGAAAGCAGTGGCAGATGAAAGTGAGTTTTGCTCATTATTCCTTTCTGTAGCTTAGGGAATACTGATGTGGGGAGGGGAAGGCTGTGCATGTTTAATAGATGCATTTTTTTCCAGAATATTTTTCTTTTATCTGGAGTTGATTAAATCCAAGGATGCACACAGCCAAGTGGAAAGGGAGGTCTCTGACTCAGGAAGGCAGCTTGAGATACTGCAGGCATCTGTTATCTGGGCTGACTATGGTAGCAGTGACCACCACCCACAGGGTCCTCGGGACAGAAACAGATATTCAGCTCCTGCAAAATTTTGCTCTCTGAAGGTTCTGCACCCAGAGATAGCACATAGTGTGCACCACATATCTAGGCAGGCACCATCCAGGACTCCTAAGGCAGGAAACGTCCGGTCAGGAGGTACCATGAGGTCTGCAAAATGTTTGCCAGGCTGAATCAGGGGAAGTGGCCATTCTACACGGTTGGGTGACGCACCAGCTGGTCTCTCATTAACCCTCTCTATGATGCACTAGGAAATTAACAACCATTTCTGCTCCATTAACACCAAAGTTGGCCCTTCAGGGAGAAAAATGTAGATGGGGAGGACATGGATTTTGTCTAGACAGAGGCACTCATAAAGGCCAGATGCCTAAGCTTCTGCAATGGGGGAGGGGTGGAAGAGGAGAACCCAAGTGCCCCCTAGAGTGGGTGCCCCCAAGGCAGAAGTCAGCAGCAAAAATGAACATAATGCCAGCCCCCTTCTTATCCTTCAAATGAGGGTAGCAACCTTTCACAGGTTTACTATGAGGATTGAAAGTCTGGTACCCTGCAAGTGTCCACTTAATGCTTCGCCGTTTTACTTTTATTGGGAAATAAGCTCATAAGAGAGACATGTCGATGGGCAAGACGGTACACACCAACTAATCCCAGAAACAGGACACTAAGACAAGAGGATCGCAAGTTTGAGGCTAGACTCAGCAACGTACAGAGACCCTGTCTCAAAATAAAAAAGAATTAAGGATATAGCTCAGTGATAAAGTGCTCCTGTGCTCAATCCCCATAGCAGAAAAAAAAATATTTTTTTTTAAATTTTAAATTAAAAAAAAAAAGTGTCAAGGGGTTGCTTTTCATCTAGCTAGAATCCAGGGCCACAGAAGGGCCTGACTGGTTCAAGGACCACAGTCAGTCCCCAGTGAGTAGGAACAAAGGACTCTGGTGCCCTATTACCCTATTACCTGGACCAGCGCTAGACACCGCAACAGCAGCAGCACTTGGGAGCCTGCTAGAATGCAGAACCTCAGGCCTCAGCCCTTACCTGCTAAAGTGATTGGCTTTACAAGACCTCCAGGTGGTTCAACCGCATATTGGAGTGTGAGAAGCTGATAGGTATTTGTTCCTAGGGAAAAGCCACCTCCTTCCCTCCCCACACCCGATACAGGAAATATCTGGGTAGATGGAAGCAAAGGATGCCAATGATGCCGATGCAGAGGGAGCTTTGATTAACATCTGCTTGCTTGTCACACTGCATTAAATTGCTCTCAATCACATGTTAAGAAAATTATTCCCTTTTTCATTCCATTCAATCTATCCTACTACTGCAGAAAGACTGAGTTTGGTACTAGCATGTCTTTAACATCTCTCTATATCTATCTCCCTTTAAACAAAAAAGAAGGCTCAAAATTAGATCCTTCCAAGAGCAACAGCATGCAACTACAATTAATAACACTGTTTCATTTTTAATGTGGTTGTTTGTAACCTTTTTTTATTGCAAGTGTACAAATTTCTCATTAGTTTTCTTTTTAAATAAGTTACATCTTGAACAATGAATCCAATGAAAGAAAAACATTAAATCTATAAGAACAAAAGTGTATGAATGGGCTCAGATGGAACTCAGTGATAGAGTTCTTGTGTATTAATTACTTGAGTTTGGCAAATTATTATTCCCTGCACTTAACAAGAGCCCTTTGAGTTCCACCTATCCATTGGTTTTTTTTTTTTTTTTTTTTTTTTTTTTTACCTTGTAGGTCACAAAGTCCACATATAGGTCATGACCAGCACTTTCTTTTCTTTTCTTTTCTTTTTTCAGGACTGAGGACCAAACTCAGGGCCTTGCATGTGATAGGCAAGCGCTCTGCCACTGAGCTAACTCCCCAACCCCGACCATCATTTTCTTTGTTTTTTTATTTTAATGGAGTGAAATAGAAAAGAATAGAAGGGCATAAACACATGAAGGCACTGAAAATATGTAAGGGCTGTTACATGAAACTTGCTTCATGTGTGAGCATGTTGGCCTACAATGTAAAATTTCTGTATTGCGTATGGGTTGCAGTCCATGGAGTCAGTAAGTCACTCCTCTAGCCCACCTAATCTCCATTGGTAGGGGTATGCTAACTGAACCCCAATGAGTTGAGCTAACTCCCTTGGCCAGGCCACCCATGAGAAAATTTCCCTTAATATTACACCCTAGAGCTCCCCACCACAGCCCTTTGGCTCCTCTTGCATGACACAGAACTGACAAGGTAGCCACTGCCACAAGATACTAAATGAATGGGTGCTCCCCAACCCTGCTGAGGTGAGGGAAAATGCAGTGCACCAAGTCACTGTTTCAACCTGCACAGAAAGAACCTAAAGGGACAACATGTCCTTTTTGGAGGGGCAGGACTCCCCCATACTAGGATTTGCCTTCCAGGCCTTTCAACTCTCTTGAGCTTGAGCAGCATGGAATCAGGAGTCTTCCTTGAGAGACCTGTCTTTCCTTGCAAGGAAGAGATGGGGAGCAGAGGAATCTGGTTGTGTGAGGAGTGGAGAGCACCACAGGATGGTTCCTGGAGGAGGGAGCTGGTCAAGGCTACATTATGGGACCACGGGAGTGGTGAAGAGGTAGGGAGTCAGGAGCAGAGCTAGAGCCATAGAAGGGAGGAGGGTGCAGCAGCAGATTCAGGGTGATGTGAGAAGAGGAGGGGTCAGAAGCAACTATGGCCCTAGGGACAACTGAGACTCCACATATGCTCCCCAAAAAAAGACATGTAACTGGGAGGGAGTGGCCCCTGGTACCCTATACCCAACCAAGCAGGAGCTCCCAAAAATACTGCTGCCTGGGAAAAGGAACTGAGCAGCTCCTGAAACTGAGCAGCAAAGGGTCAGGAAGAGAATGGAGGTGGGGAGCACAACTTCCCTACTCTTTTGCCCTCCTCATTTGGTTTACAGCCCGAGGCAGGCTCCCCACTCACTCATACCTTTTGTGAAATGGGGCCTCCAATCCTGACTGGGCCTTTTTGATCTTACCCAAAGGCAGGGTCTGCTAAGCTGTAAGCTCCCCTAGGCTCAGACTTCTCCAAAGGACTGGAGTCTCAGAAGGGGCTTTAGGGGTCTTCAGTAAAGGAGGGGAGTGGCACTGGAGGAGCTGCACCATTCCACCCCGTCATTAACATGCTGTGTGCCTGGGAGAGTTCAGACATGGCAGCCAGATCTCAGCCCAACCGGCCCTAGGCCTAGGCAAGGAACTTTGGTGCTCAGTGGCCTGATTTATGGTTGAGGGCTCTCTTTATTTTTTTCTGAAACTGTGGAGGTGAATTTTAAAATGCCCAAGAGCATGGCCAGCATACTTGGGCTCTGCCAAGTCTTCTCTTCCAGTTCCCACTTCCTTGTCCCTGGCCCCACTCTGCTCTGGAAACTGGGCACTCACTATACCCCATCCCCGCCTCCAAAGCCAATTCTCGCTCACTTGCATTAATAATCAGCCCTTCTTGCTAATAATCCCAGGAAAGAGGTGATGCTGATATATGGACTGAGTGCCTTGGGGAGATTTTCTTGAAATCATCCCCTAAGAAATGGTACGCAGTTTGGTGTTGCAAACAGGACATCTGGGGGTTGAAAGCTGCCCACATACTGCTGGTTGGGGTGGAGTCAAGGCACAGTCTTTGCAGTTGTCATTCTGGCTAGAGATGAACCAAATCAATCTCAGTGAAATAACAGTTGCCAAGAGGCCCTCACTAAACTGTTGTGAAAGCTAAGAGAGTGTGGGAGCAAGAGCACAGTTTAGAGTCAGGCAAAGTTGATGCTTGGTGCCTGGCTTGCACTCTAGTTCCATGACCTGGAAGTAACTCTTAACTTCCCTGAGCCCCAGTTTCCTCTCCATCAAATACAGAAAATAATTCCTGCCTCATGAAATAGGAGATGAAAGGACTGGTGATAACAGGTGACGTGCCTAAGGACAGAGCTGGCACATAGGAGGTGCTCAACTGGCCTTGGCTATAATCATTGCTGGTGTTGGAAGCTGAGTAGGTGATGGAGTCGGGGGATCTAAGGTTTGGTCCAGTGAAAACTGGGACCTTCAACAATAACTGAACATCTCAGAGCCTTGATTTCGTTATCTATATAACAGGGAATATATACATTTCCTTTTGGGAGTTTTGTAATAATGCATAGAAAGTAGCTAACATAACATCTGGCATCTAGGAGAGCTGATTAACGTTCCGTGTGCTTCCATTTTTCCATTAAATAGAAAATTTTAATTTCTGTGAACCCTCTTGTATTGGGGACCAATGATTCTGGAAGACCCAAGGATGAAGTTTCTCTGCTTCTCTGCAGAAACCAGACGCTATCCTTAAAGACCATTGGTGTACCGTCACACAAAATATACTGCCACCCTGATCCTAAAACTCTTTAGGAGGTATTTCTCCCAACACCATGCTTTGAAAAGAAAGACTCACTCAAAAAGATGGCTTGAAGGCTGTTTAGACCCAGGATAATGTGCAGCTAGCCAGAGGTAACCACAAATGAAATCAATTGTTGCTGTGGGGAGTACACGTCCCCCGGACTGGGAGATAACTAGGTTTAATTACATAGCATCTTCAGCCTCCACAATCTTGATCCATTAAACCCTTGCTGCTCTCTAGGAGGCAATGCCCAGGAGGAAGGGGTTAGCCCAGCACACTACCAGAATCAACCCTTCAATCCCAAGAAGGTAATTACAGACACATCCTTCCTCTATTGCCCTAAGTAAACCCACAGTTCCCTAATCAATGCTGGCCTTTCTAGGCAGCACAAGCTCCACAGACACCCAGAGAGGTCAATGGCCACCCTGACAGAGTGACAGGGACTGAGCTTCTTCAGTCCTGATCACATACATCTGCCAGGTCACCTATGGTCTAGAAGGACCTGAAGACATCAGCAGTAAAAGCAGAAACAAAGAAGAGCAGAATGGCACCTGACCAACTGGGACCCCACAGAGCTCCCCCATCTAGCCCCATCTCTCGAAGGGCAGACTCACCCTGATACTTTCCGTATAGCCAACAAACCCATATTCTTCTTTTGTCCTGAAGTGTGGTGGGGAAGGAAGAAGTCAGGAATTAAGTAAATTAGAAAATCAGAAAACTGAGACCAAATCAGGTCTGAATCTGGGGACACAGAACTAGCTGCCCCGTCTACAAATGGTCATAGTACCAGTTGGTCTTGCTTTAAAGGTCTCTTTGCCAAATGTCTTGGGCAGGGGGAGGATTGGGCATCTGTCCTCAACCTTTGTAGTGGGGTGGACTCTGTACTCTGCCTGTTGTCCTGATTTCTTTCTTCTTCCCCATTCAGAGACTGCAGCAGGTTCTCTCCAAGCTTCAGGGATAAATGGAACAGTCCCAACCAGGGGTACCCAGGACTCCAATGGACTATATTTTACCCTAAGAAATGCAAGCTGAGGCAGGCCAAGGTCACACATCAAAAACAGGCTCTTCTATCGCAGCCCTGGAAACTGAGAGAGGAGGCGGTGGGCACAGGCCTCTCCCTTTGGTACAAGCAGCTCTCAGAGGAAAGTGCCAAAAACCCTGTAGGCAGGCATGGTAGTGATTACCCTGCACATCTCCTTAGCCCACCACAGCCAAGGGCCTTGAAGGGGGCAGGGTACTGATTTGTCCTAAATCTGCCTAGAGCATTCCAGGTTTGCCCCCAAAGGGCTCTAGCTCAGTCAAACAGCTGCTGCTGGAACGCTGCAGTTAAGCCCTCCAATCACAAGCCCTGGCAAAGCGGGACTCCCTTGGGGGGTCTCCGACTCTACTACAAACTACTACAATTACCAAATCCACACACAAGCAAACTTGTGAATGGGCCAGCTAACAGGTTTCTAGGATTTCTGATGCAGTAAGGAATTAAAGGAGCCAAGAACCCAGAACTTTTCTCTCATACTCATACAACCGAAAATGATCAAGGCTTATGCCTGAGGAACAGGGCTAGGAATCTCCTAAAAAGTTGGGAATGTGGTCCAATTCTCTGCTCCCTTGCCACCTTCCCAGACCCTTCCAACTCATCTGCATGATGGATCCCTGTTCAGTGATGAAGACGGTGATGAGCTGGACAGATGAGCAGTTCAACAGCACTCATCTTCAAAGCGCTTTATGAACATTAGCTAATTAATCTCCCCAACACCCACAAGAGACATCATAGCCTCACTTTATAGGAGTAGGCACAAGGAAGGTACCAGAACCACCCCAGGAAGCAGATCATATCTCAGACAGAGAATAGCCCAAGTCTTCCATTCTATCCTCAAGAGAGAGGCAGAATGGATTTTCTCATCATCCCCCCTTGTCCACCCCTAGAAGTAACTTCTTGCTAATTCTTACAAATGTTCCTGTCATTTCTTCCTTTTTCCAAAGAAAAAACAACAGCAATAATCACAACAACAAAAAAATTAAGTTTTTCTGAGTAGATGACTTAATTATTCTGCCAGCCCCACATCTGATACTCGAGCAACCATGACAATTATGGGTTGGTGTTGACGAGAAGGAATGAACTACTGGGGCTATTCAGAGTACAAGGAAGCACCCGTCTGCAGGTATGTGCTGTGCATCAGAAGACATCTGATGCAGCCTAGCTGAGTGAACTGCTCTGATGAAATTCACACAGTGCCAGTAGCTTGGGCCTTAGTGTGGCAAGGGTAGGACTAAGATGAAACACTGAGACAGACTCAGGATCATTTGGAGATGTGTTTATATCCCCAAAGCCTCAAATACCTTCCTGGCCCATGGATAGGGACTCGGTCTATAAGGGGCATGAAACTATGACAAAAGACTGAAATATCCCTTGAAAATGCTACTTAGGGCAAGGGATGTTAGCTCCAAAAGGCAGGATTCTTGTAACTACAGATGGTCATGTTCTGCCTCCTATGAGGTCCAAGAAACTACAGGCTTTTGCTTGGCTCAGTGGGGTTGGTATGTTTGGGATGAGTACTGAGTTGGCTGGAACAAAAACAAAGTGGTTGAAATACAAAGGAAAACACCTGAAATGCAGCCCTCAACCCCTTTTCTAAAAAATCTCGATCAACTGAAAAGTAGCCAAATTACAAACCTGCCCGAGGCTCACATGTAAGGATCAGAGAAAGTTTGAGAGCACCCTTCACAAAACTTAATTTAGTCCAGTCTTACCCCAGGATATAGAAGATAACAAAGAGGTTAAGCACTTAGTGGAAAGTGTGATTGGTGAAAGACTAGAGAAGTTAAGAAGAGTCATGCCAGCCCTAGGGAAGAGAAACTAGACAAGGGATTAAGGAGTGAAGTTGGCATTATGTTCACACAGGAAAAAGAACAGTAGAGACAGGAATTTGGGATGGTGGGAACCCTCACCCATCACTCTGGTTTATCAGGGGCAGAGGACCTGCTTCAATCAGTCCCAGATCACACTAGCAGTTGGGATCTAACTCACATCCTTGAGTTGGACAAATCACCATTACCTCAGCCCTTCAGGATTTCTACCATAGGGGAGAGAAGGGATTTGCTGTCCACCCCTTCTCAAATGACCATCAACCTGTGATGAAGGGGACTCACTCCTGCATATGCTGAAAGAACAGTTTGACAATTTCACAGGCAAGAAGTATGAAGAAGGTGCTGATATGCAGTCTGGAACTTTAGGAGTAGAGAGCTGCTAGGGGCCTCAGATGGAGCTTCAGGCTCCAGTTCCTGCAAGAGACCAGGGACAAGTTGGGGTCAGGGCCACTGAAGCCACTTATCCCGCTGGACCATTTTAGGGAGAACTTTGTAACAGAGAATTGAAGAGACAGATGTCTTCCATTCCATGACAATACAAAATCTTGAACAATCCCAGACATATCTGAAGCTCAGAGTCCTCTTTACTGTTCTAGGATGTGATCTGAATTCCTGCTCTGTCATTTATCAGTTCTGTAATCTTGGCTAAAATGATTTGTTACTGAGCCTCTATTTCCTAATCTGTGAGTTCAGAGTTGTGAGGTTTGGTGAGAGTGGTAGAAAATGCCTAGCACGCAGTAGGTGCTTGGGAGATGCTCTGGTTACCATTACAGGAGCAAAACTAAGGTTGAGCCTCTATCATTCACATCTCTAAGAAGTCACACTGGCTGCCCTGGGTGCACCCCCTTTACAATTCTTGATGATCTGGCATTTGCAGGGACCTACCATCTCAAGATTGTGAACCTCATAAGCAAACAGCTTCCCAGGAGGCAAAGGAACTTCCTCTGGGAGCTATAAAACCATGTTGCCAGGCAAATGACAGCCTGGGTATTTGTTTTAATTTAGGCTCTTGTCAAGAGGAAACTTGATGGCTTCCAGCCCAAACATGACTACACAGCACCTCCCCAGGAAGCCTCATGCTATGGGGCTCTCAAATGAGTTGTTCTGAAGAGCAAGGGAGGGACCCCTGCTGCCAAGTCAGTACCCCTGCCCGCCCCACCATCCAGCTGCCCCCAGGGGTCCAGAGGCCACGGTGGTGGCAGCACCAGGGTGGACAGTTCAGATGCCAGCTTGCCTCAATCAGGGCTGGCTTACAGTATCCCAAGAGGCCCTTGGCCTAATTCCCTTCTTTGCCATTCCTCTGGTCAGGAATTCTCAAGGTAGCCTCAGGCACTTTTGCATCTTAGATTCAGGCTGGGGATGGGGGGGGGTCACTTGGAAATAATCAGGTGTGTGTGTGTGTTGAGGAGGGGGTGGTTTCTTCAGCGTGGAGAGGAAGCCAGAGATGGGTTTCCATAGAATTCTGTGCTTTAGGAAATGAAAATCAGTACTGGTTTTGCAGAAAGCCAGAAATATCCAGGCACATAAGCAGCATGTGAATATGAGGCATTGTTATGACTGTTATTTGCAAGAGCACGGACAAGCAGAGGTCACTAATCCTTCCTTCAGGTCAGGCGCTGATCTGCATCAGGCCTCTGAACAGATGTGTGTCCCCATTCACAGAGAGACACATATACACATGCCACATCATCATGGACCCTAACCTTCACCCAATGAAGTTGACCTCTACAGGGAAGGAGCAGATGGAGTGACTGGGCTTGGCCCAGGACAGAAGCCCAGGGGATCTAGCTTTGCTCTTTTGATGTTGAAAAACCAAAGCAGAATGAACCATCACAAGAAGAGCTCCTGGGAGGCGGGGAGCAAAGAAAGTAGGATGATGGGAGGAGACAGAGGAACAAAACAGGACTCAAGAGGATGCAGAGAGAAGAGGCTGGATGTTGGGTACTGCACAGTCTATAGGGCAAGACCATGGGGCTTGAGGCATCATCTTTCCCCTCCTCCCAATATGACTGTTAGGGAGAAACTCGAGCCAGGCTGACCCTTAAAAATGTCCTTGAAAAAAAATAAAAGCGATAAAAATGTCTTTGTTGTATGGTGTCCAGTGTCCAGAATCAGAACCTGGTTTCACCTGCCTCCCTGGACTCCTGCTTCAAGACTCAGCTGGCAGATGTTTGTAGAGAGTGGGAGGGTCCCAGCGAGTGGATTCTGAAGAGTGCACTCTACTTACTATCTCTTCAGAGGCCAGCAGGACCCACTTCCTGTATCACCGAAGGCATGGGGAAGGTGTCTTAAGAGAGGGGTGCGGAGAAGAGGCAGTGCCATTTTAGTCACCTATGCTACAAGGGATGGGGGTGGTGACAGCTCCCAGTTTGGTCCAAGCACCCAGGAAGTCCCAGTGATCAGTTACACACATCCCCCGCGGCCAAAGAAAAGCAATCATATGATCAAGGCAGATTTGGGAGCTGTGAGGGGGTGGAGAGCCCGAGAAGGGCTTCTTTTTCTTTTTCTTTTTTTTTTTTCTGGAGGGGTGGATGGGTGGGGGGTGGTGATATGGCTGGCACGGAAGAAAGCTGAACTGGGAATTTTCAGCTTCTTCATCCAAATGGCCCCAAGGAGATAGGCACTTACAGTCTCCTTTCAACCCAATCCCACCTTCGCCTAGAACCACACATCGGCCTCGGAATGTCCCTGAGATGGCAAACTTGAGCGCCAAGGACTTCCCAAAATGGCCTTTCTGCTTCAGCGTGAACTGAGAAGCCGTCAGTCCGGGGACCACCGAGGTAGCACCCTAAAAAGGGCGCTCCCTTCTCCCCGAGGGCTGAAGAGGACTGAATTACACAACAGGTGGGAGGGGGTGAAACAGCTCCTTAGCACGGTCGGTCCACTACCCCCCACCCACTTGAAGTCCGCTCTGGGGACCCCATCTGCAGCCGATCTCTGGGACCTCATCTGCAGCGGACCACTGGGATCCCACGCAGCTCCCTCGCCTCCCCGCCGGCTGCGCACCTGGAGGAGGATGCCCGCGGCCCCCCGCCCGCGCCCGGCTTCCAGAGGAGCCCAGCACCTGGGACCCGGGGCCGTCGTGGCGCCTCGCGGGGTGCGGGGCCCCTTCCCGCCCTGCCTCCCCGGCCGGAGCGCTCACGTACTGCTGTAGAGGGTGTCGATCCAGGAGAGGCGCGGCAGGCCCCGGTGGCTGAGCGGCTCCATGCCCGCGGCTCCGCGCGGCGGCGGCTGCGGCTCGGTCAGATAGGAAACCCGACCCTCATCGCACAACAAAGGAGGGAGGGCGCGGGCGGGCTGGGAGCCGGGAGGGGCGGCAGACCCGGAGGCCGAAGTTGCCGAGCGCAGGGTGGAGGCTAGGAGGCAGGGAAACAGGTAGCTGGGAGGAAAGAGTCGGAGATGCAGGGAGGAGGCGAGGGCGGGCGAGCACCCCCAGGAGCCCTTCCGGCCGCTTCAGCCCCGGCGAGCTCTGCTGCAGACACACGAGCCGCGGCCCCGCAGCCCGTCGGCCAACTAGCAACTTCCCCGGGGCGGCGCGGCGCCCAGGGGCGGGGGGCGGGGGCCGCGACCAATCCGCGCGAGGCTCCGGCGCGCCCCCACCCCCAGCCGCTGCACGCCTCCGGACCCGATGGGGGTGTGGGCAGCAACCCCGGACCCACCCGCGCCCCGGAAAGAGGGATGCGAGACCGAGCGCGAGGAGCGGTTCGGTGGGGTTTCCGGGCTGCAGCGCAGACCCAGGCTCCCCTCCAGCCCTCGTTGGACTAAGCAGAATTCTGGCAACCCGCAGACTTAAGTGCCGCGGGAAGACCTACGGGCCCGCAGGGGTGACATCACCTGCTACCCCGGGATCTCTAAGCGCAGTTTTGGGGCTGGTACAGCTGCCAGGCCCCTCCTCTAAGGGAACTTGGGGAGTGGCGCTGACTTGGTTAAGGTCCTGCGCGCCCGTGGGTAAATTCCGCCGCCCATGGACTGTAGACTTCCAAACCTTAACAGTGCCTCGTGTTTTCAACCACCCTTGACCTTAAAGCGCAACTGTTCCCGCCCTACACGCCACGGGGCGGCTCTGGAGAAAGGCGGGAGAGGGCAACAAGAGGCAGCGGGAAGGACTCTCCGAGTTGTGTACCCCTTTGGTGTAACCGGAAGACCAAATGGTAAAGAAGCTCAAGGGCCTACCAGTTCCTCCAGGAGCCCTCTCTGGTGATGCCTATCATGTGTACATAATCATGTATAAGTTGAGAGACGTCTGGGGTCAAGATACCTGGGAAAACAAAACCTTTAGAAACAAAATTCCTCCTAACAAAGATCCCCCTCAGAAGCAGTGAAGACATTGGGAGCAGGGCCTTTTGCCTTATGTGTCCCGATTCTGTGGGACCCGCCACCACCTAGGAGGGGAGTCAGGCTATGGTGGTCTAGGGCTGCAGGAGCTGACACCCTTTACCTGAACTCCCTGGGAGGGAAGCAGCAGGCCCACAAAGGGAGCCCTGCCCTGTGTTAGATCATGTATTTACCAGGATAGCAACATTTCTGATAATGAAGCAGTCCTCACCCCACTCCACCCCAGCCCCAAGCAGCTTAAGAGCAAAACCTTCATGATCCAGTACTATAGAAGTCTACAAGAAGCTTATCCTGAACTTTGTGGAGGACAGGGTTATCAGCACCCCCTGAATTGTAGGAGGAGGGGGTTCATCATCATTCCTAATAAAAGATCTAGTTCTTTTTTTTTTTAAGATAGGGACAGAGAGAGAGAGAGAGAGAGAGAGAAGGAGGACAGAGAAAGGGAGAGGGAGAGAGAGAGATAAGAGAAAATCAGTTTTATTTTTCATTGGGTTTTTGTTTCTCCAACACTTATTTGTGTATGTGGTGCTAGGTTTCAAACCCAGGTCCTCAGGCATGCCAGGCAAGTGCTCCAACTGCTGAGTCACCCGTTATAGCCCTCCAGATTTAGTTCTTAAGGGGAGAAACAGACCCTCATCCATAATGCTGGGAGGAAACACAGTTATCCAAAAGGAAATGGTAGCCACCGGTTCACAGTTGATTGGGTTGAGCCCCTGGGAGGTGCAGGGGGAGATGCTGTGAGGTATGGAAGCCTCTTCAGGTGGCTGCTGCAGATATTTTCTAACATGAGCCCCTCCCTGTGTCCACTTGGCTCTCCTGCCCCTACCCCACCACTCTTGGTTTAGGCTCTAGCTCTGTCTTGCTGACCCTCCCTGCTTAGCTGTCACCCTCTCACCATCTCTGACTCACACGTAAGATTGGAAGTGCCAGGCAGGCACCTGGAGCTTGGCAAAGAGGGGGCCATGCATCTCCAATGAAGCTCCAGAAATAGAGCTCTGGGATGAGAGAGGGAGCAAGTAGGTTCTCCAAGGAAGCAGACGGAGGAGCCAAGACGGGCCTCAGGCTTCTCTCTCTCTTTCTGCATAGAACTCTAGCAAGGCACAGACGGAACCCAGGAGGGGAGGAAACAGGAGCATGAACTACACAGCCATTCCTGATCACCAGCCCAGGGAGGCAACAGCATCGTTCCCTCCCCAACAACAACAATCAAGACTGCCTGGACCCTCTCCCTACACATCATGGGGATTTTCCTGATGATCACATCCAGTGCTGACTGTGAGGAGTCCATGGTTATGTGTTTCTGTGTGAGTCACATACATTTGCATACATTTTACATTTTTATCTACAAAGGCCTGAACAAGCTATTTTCAGCATTTTTCAAGCTAGAATGTCTCAGTTGCTCTCCTTAGCACTGCCGTAGCTTGCTTTTTCCCCCTACATTCTGTTCAATCCTCCCTGGACTTTTCTCTCTGCAGCCCAGTGTAGGAGAGAGGGAGAAACTACCTGGGTGGCAATACTTCTACTATCTGACAGTGAATGTCAGCTTGGATCTTAAGAGTATTATTCACAAAGATAACTTCACTGTGAACATGACTGTTATCTCAGGTTTGGAGGATTTTGTTTTGTTTTTGCATTTTCCAGATGAGAAAATAGAGGTATTAAACAGCTAAGGAACCCATCCAGATAAGTTAGTGAGGACTGGGACTTGGACCCTGGCAGTCTGCTTAAACACTGCCTCCACTGACAGCTGTTAAAGACAGGGTATTGAAGGTCCGTGGAAATCTATGCTGATCCATTGGTAAGACCTCCTTCTAAGAAACCCTTCTATCCCTGTTCCATCTCTAGATGACCATCTCAGAAAATGGTAGTTGTTTCAAGATTTTCTTGACACCTTATGGGATGACCTCCAGTAGATGCTCATGCTACACAGCCTGATTCTAACCTTGGTAACAGAGATGAGTGGGTGGGCCTTGGAATATCATCACCATGAGATTCCAACAGCTGTCTTCAGTTCTCTGGCATTGAGGGCAGTGGGGGGAAGCTGGGGAAACCCTAAATCTGGACAGGAAAGAGTTAAAAGAATCCTTCTCAGTATTTTGCTCAAGGAATGCTACTGCTGAAGTGCTCTTAACCCCAACCACCAACCCAGATCTGTCACAGCAGCAGGAAGGTGCTCTTTTAGACAGACCTCCCTGATTCAGCTAAGTGCCTGCTCTAGCCCATGTACCCCAAGCCCCTGAGTCAGCATCCATCGCACCACCTCCTCCACTCCCACTAACCAGCCCCTGGGGCCAGGGCTATCCACCTTCCTTAGCCCTCCCTCCAGCCCATGTGCTCAGGCTGTCCTCGACTCCCCCATCCCTGTGGTGACCTGCCTACTCCTCCCTCATCACTGGATTTAATGGGGATTTAAGGGTTGGTTACACTGCCAGTGGTGCTGGACTAATGATGTGAGGCTGAGAAAGAAGGAGATGCTAGACCCCATTCTGAAAGCCAGCCGCTCTTCTCTTTATTCCCAGGGATGGTATGTCACCATCCAACAACCAAATCCTCTATCATCCAGTTGGCCAGAATGGAAAAAAAAAATGCTTGAAATAAAAACTGGGCATCTCCAATCCCCAGCATGGCAAAAACCGCACATCTCTATTTTTCTTCCCTTCTCACATTAGCAACAATCCAGCTCCGCTGTGCACAATGGGAGGGTCCCAGGAGTCCCTGCTTCCTTGATCACCCAGCAGTCACTGCTGGCAAAAAGAATGTTGTCCACATGCTGGGGCCAGGCAGAGAAGGCCAACGTGTGCAAAAGCTGGATGTGTAGGTGTTCGAGGGGAGCCTGGCCCTCCACATTCAAGTGAAGAAAGAAAAACAGACTCAGTGACTAGAAAACCAAGAGTTTATGCCCTTCCGGCAGAACTGCTCTTTTTTTTTTTTTTTTTTAAGAGAAAGGGACAGTGAGAGAGAAAGAGAGAGAACCAATTTCATTTAGTTTTTCATATGGCTATTGTTGCTCCCACACTTCATCGTGTATGTGGTGCTGGGGTTCTAACCCATGTCCTCGCACATGCCAGACAAGTGGGGTAACCGCTGAGCCACCGTTCCAACCCCAGGAGAACTGCTCTTTAAAGCTGGGTCAGCAGTTTTTGCACTAGGGTATACCTAGCACCCAGCCCAGTTGATAAATAACACTCACATAGATTTCCAAAGTAGCTGTCACAACACTGTGCCCCCAGATCAGCTTTCTGCCAAAACCAACAGACTTGCATTCAATAATGCATGTTGAATAAGTAAAATTAAGGACAGGTAACATTTATTGAGTGCTTATTAAGTGCCAGGCACTGGTCTATGTCTTTTGTGTAGATTATCTCACCTAATTCTCATAATAAGGCAATGAGACAGGCACTACTATTATCTCAATTTCACAGAAGAAGAAGAAAGGCTAAGGCCAGCGAGCAGATGGAGACACTTGAAAATGAACCGAGTCTGAAACCAGAGTCCATGTGTATAGCTCTGTATTGGGCTGTAATGAGTGATCAAATGAATAAACAGAATGAAGTTAAACTGGGGGAAGAAGAAATCAGAGCTATATGAAGAGGCAAGGCAGTGTTATTCCAGAACCCCCTAGGGCCACCAATAATTAAACAAAAAGAGAACTGGTTCCCAAAGAAAACCACATCTGCTACAACAGGGCTTGTGATCCTGGAGACAAGCTGAACACAACCCAACAGCAGTCTCCTGCTCACCAGGCCCTGCCAGACCGCACTGCCTCTCTGCCTCAGGCCAGTCTCCATCATCTGCAGAAGGTGGGGGCCTGCTGGGTCAGTAGATGACCTCCAGACTTCCTATCAGCAATAGCAGACTATAAACTTTGCTTCCCAACAGATCCTGGGGTGCCCTGTTTTCCACTCCTTGCTTCATTTCTTTTTCCTTGGTATAGTAAAGCAGCATTTACTGTTCTAAGATTCACCTTACCCGTTGGATTTGGAAAGAAGCAAATTCCCCCAGCCTCTCAAATCACTTCTCAGGGAGGCTTGGCCCAAGATTTTGTCCTCTGTCCTCTTGCTATCTGCCTCTTCCCATCCTCCTTGTTTTCCAGCAGACCGTGAGATCAAGAGGCAACAGCGATAAATTTGCAGCCCTCCACAATTTATTTCTCTACCGAAGTTTTGTGCCAGCTTGAAACATGGGAAAGATCTGTAGCCCTGGCAAGATGTAGACCCTATTCCCAGAACTGCATTCATCCCCTTGTTGCCTTCCTCAGCATCACTGGCAGGAAAAAGCAAAGACATCCAGGTTCCAGCAGTGGTGACACTTTCTGCACATACCCATACATTTCCCAAGAGCCACAGCAAGTCCAGTGTCATGCACAGAGCAGCTGGCTTAGATGGGACTAACCAATCTGCAATTTCAGGAGGGTCTCTTGCCAAGCCCCAGCTAACAAGGCTGTCACCTGACATTGCTTAGATTGTACCTCTCAGTGATTACCATGAGAGTTTTTCTAGAGCCAACCAGAGGGTTCAACAGCAAGGTCTGGGGTCCCCTCCATCATTTACTTACCACTGAATCCCCATCAGCATTTGGAAAGATGCCAGGTGAAGAAGCGACAAGAGGTTTCTCTAAGTCTCCGAAACCCAGGGGCCAAGTTAAGTGGCTCCAATCTCATCGGTTCCCAGGGAAGCAGGAAGGCGTGTCCAGTTGAGCTCAGAACTCACAGGCTGGCCCTCTGCCCGCCTGTGGTCACCACTGCCCCAAAAATGGCTGTTCTCTCCACTCTTTCAGCCAGAGTTCTGCTGATGCATCCAGGCCCTGAGCTGCTCTGCCAGGAGCTCTGACGCCACCCTGTCCCTATCAGGCTCAGGAGTGGCTTCAGGGGCTGAGGGCTGTCAAGGAGACTGGCTCCATAAGATGGTAGCTCAACATCCAGGAAAGCAAAGACAAAGGAGCATTTGAGCCTGGCCAATGGTCCCTGCCATTGGTGCAGTCTCACTTTGAGATGAATGGTGGAGCAAACCGGTATGTGACCCTGTCTCTTTAAGGAGTGGACCTCTTTAAGGCAAGTTCCCTCTGCAGTCAGCTCCTGCCACAAAGGGTCCTGCGGCAGAACGCGGGGCTCCCCAGCGCCGTCTGGTGGCCTAACGCAGCAGAACCTTGGCCATCAGAAGTGTTCCAGTCCGGAGCCTTGAAGGGGCTGCACTCAAATCTCAGCTTCCCACCCAATTCTGCCCAGGGCTGTAGGTTTCTTTTCTAAGCGTCGGGGCTCCGGGAATCAAGAGGAGCTCCAATTTGGGTCAGGAGAAGCAGGAGTCTCGAAG
The DNA here is from genome assembly GCA_004027875.1 of Aplodontia rufa. NCBI lineage: Eukaryota > Metazoa > Chordata > Mammalia > Rodentia > Aplodontiidae > Aplodontia > Aplodontia rufa. Next base: position 34,463 of record PVKS010010555.1, on the reverse strand, counting down.
AGTGATGAGGGGGAGAATGTCAACCTCACTGGACAAAACCTTCAGTAAGTTCCCCTCAAATGTGGGGACTTCCCCATTCTCCCTGCTCCCCAGCTGTGGGAACCTGAGACACTGCTGAACATACCTTGCTGACTTAATCATAGGGACAGAGTGACTCAGCTAGGGGAGGGATAGTTGGTATTGCCCTGTCAGAAAGTATTTTGAAATGTACGGGAGCATTTAAAGTGGTCACAAAAACTGAAAGCAACTGGCATTCAATGGGCAGAAGCCAGAGATGTTACAGCGTCTACCACGAGCAGGAGTGCAACAAAGAACTGCAGTTGTCAGCACCAATAGTGTCGAGAATACTATGCAGTTGGGCTGGGGGACTGAACACGGCTCCTTTGTAAGTTCATGCTCCTGTCTTCTTTTCCTTATCATACTGCCTTTAGTATCCTCCTTAAATAAATGTCACCTTTATAAATTTAGGGATGGGGGAATGGTCTGTCTCAGGCCATCTTTATATGGGAATCCAGTGTTCTAGCTGCTCTTCCTTAGAAACCAGCACACACACATGTGTACCTAGCCCACATGGGTTCATCATGACTTTTGACTTTTTTCCCCCTGATATCTGGGATTACATAAAAGGAGCTTAACCACTGAGACATATCCCCAGCCCTTTTTATTTTGAGACAGGGTCTTGCTAAATTGCTGAGGTTGGACTCAAGCTTGCGATCCTCCTGCCTCAGTCTCCTAAGCCACTAGGATTATAGGTGTGCACCACTGAGCCTGGGTTTTTGTTTTTGTTTTTTGTACTGGGGAATGAACCCAGGGATGCTTTACCACTGAGCCACATCCTCAGTCCTTTTACTTTTCTTTAATTTTTAATTTTTGAGTCAGCATCTCATTAAGTTACCCAGGCTGGCCTCCAACTTGAAATCTTCCTGCTTTGGTCTTCCAAATCGCAGGGATTACAAGCATGCACCACAGCACCGAGTCATCGTGACTCTTGGAAGGGAGAAGCAGACAGGCTGGGGATTGAACCTAAGGGCATTTTACCACTGAGCCACATCCCTAGCCCCCCCCCCTTTTTTTTTCTTAAGAGGGACAGTGAGAGAGAGAGAGAGAGAGAAAGAGGGAATCAATTTTATTTATTTTTTTCATGTGGCTTTGGGTTCGAACCTGAGTCACTGTGCATACCAGGCAAGCACTGTAACTGCTAAGTCACCCCTTTTTATTTTTTGAGACAGTGCCTCACTAAGTTGCTGCAGTTGGCCTGGAACTTGTGATCCTCCCATCTTAGCCTCCTAAGTCACTGGATTACAGGTATGTGCCACTGCACCCAGACGTAACAAGCACTTTCAGGTTCTGATCATAAAGCCTTGTAACTACTCATTTCCTCTTCTCTAAGCTCTTTGTGCCCTGTACTTGGCTGGTCAGGGTGGCTGCATGAACAGAGCCCCAATCTAGTGCCAAGAACTGACCTGAGAAACCAACAAACATGTTCCAATGAAGGGAGAGTGGAAAAGGACAAGACTGGTCACGGGTGTCAGTGAAAGCTGCACGATGGTCACATCTGAGCTGGGTCTATTGTTGAGCAGCCCCAGGCTCAGCAGGCTCACATCATAGACACAAAGATCAATTGGAGGAAAAAGTTTCCCAGAGTTCCACAGCAACTAGATAGCACTCTATAAAACAAATCTGGTATGCCACCCCTCTCTTATGAAGACCATTCTATGACTTACCAACACCATCAATACAAAGACCCATATCCTTTTTTTAAAAAAATTTTTTGTAGTGCTGGGGATCAAACACAGAGTTTTGCTCATGCTAGGCAAGCACTCTGCCACTGAGCTAAATCCCCAACCCCTCCCATAGCCTTTTGATGGCCAGGAGGTGCTGTGTCCTGGCCTCTGCACCCCTTTCAGTTTTATGTGGTACACTCTCCTTTTTGCACTCTCCTACCTTTTCTTGCCTCAGGAATTTTGCACAGGTTGGTATCTTGCCGTTCTTCCTCCCTGAGCATGGTGGTGCACACTAGAAACCCCAGCTGCTTGAGAGGCTGAGACAGAAGGATTGCAAGTTTCAGGCCAGCCTCAGCAACTCAGTGAGACCTTTCCTCAAAATCAAAAGTAAAAACAGCTGGGGATGTAGTTCATCAGTAGTGTTTCCATCCATGGGTTCAATCCCCAGTACTGCAAAAACAAAAACAACTCTTTCTCCACTTTGCCTGAACACCTGGTCCTTACTGAAATATCGCTTCTCCTACAGAGCCTTCCCTGACCACCAGAACAGGGAGGCCTGCTTCTCTCCCTCCAAATTCTCAGTGCTCTTATAAGTCATCCAATGCCTATCTCTTCTGCTAGACTGAGAGCTCTGAGAGGGTAGGAACTTTATCTCTCTTGTTCATGGAAACCACAGCACCTTGCTCAAACACTGGCTCTAATGAATGAATGAGTAAATTAAATGAATGATTAATTAGCTTCCTGTTCACAAAGAGCCTGAAGTGAGGCAGTGAAGATGTTTTAGGTAGCCCAGTTCCACCAACCGGACAGGAACTATCTGATTGGGATGTCACATGGCCTTGTTCTCTGAGAAGACTGGAAAAAAAAGTATCCTAGAATCAGATTTGGGGCAGGACAATTGTTGCTCCAGTTAATCCTTTAACTGCTCACACGAAACTCCCACTAAAACCTCCCCAGTGCTCAGGGCTCGCTTGCTAAGCTAAGCAGCCAGCATTTTGTTGCTTTTTTCTTTTCTTTTTTCTTTTACCGAATCAGGCTCATGGAAATGGAAGAGAAACCTAGAAAAGATTCAGACCACTAAGGGAATTTTGGTCTCAGTTCCTGGAATTGCTCTCCTAGACCTGTCCCAAATTTGCAATGCAACTTGTTTTTAGAGAAGGGAGGCAAACTGTAACTGTCCTTCAGAAAAAGTCCCTGGGTATGGGTCTATCCTGTTTTTTCCTGCCACCTGTTAGGGTGCAGATACTGGGGGTCAGAGAGAGAAGATGCTGGTTGCTGGTAGCAGTGCTGAACTCTTCTGCCCAGGGCACTGCAGGCTGAAGTTGGAACTCACCAACTCCTGGACAGGACTTTTTTGGGGGGGCAGGTGGGGGTGTCAGGGATTGAACCCAGAGGCTCTTAACCACTGAGCCACATCCCCAGCCCTTTTTATTTTTATTTTTTATTTTTTTATTTTGAGACAGGGTCTTGCTAAGCTACTTGCTAAATTGCTGAGGCTGGGTTTGAACTTGTGATCTTCCTGCCTCAGCCTCCGGAGCAGCTGGGATTACTGGCATGTACTTGGCTGCAGGTGACTTTTTTTTTTTTTTTTTAAGAGAGAGGGACAGTGAGAGACAGAGAGGATCAATTTTTATTTAGTTTTTCATGTGCCCTTCGTTGCTCTGACACTTAGTTGTGTCCGTGTGCTGGGGTTTGAACCAGCGTACTCAGGCAAGCGCCGTAACCGCCAAGCCACCGCTCCAGCCCCTGCAGATGACTTTTTAATGCACTTGCTTTTTGTGACAGCTCCTCCAACCAGTCAGATGGGAAATCTTACTTTTCAGGTCAGTGATGTGAGAAGTATGATGGAAATTAATTCTGGGCCCCTGCCCTCCCAAGCACCTAGCTCAAGAGGGTCTACAAGCAGCCTAACAGACAGACCGCATTAGGAAGACTCTCCAGCTGCTGCTTGCACTGCACCATGGTAACCACTGGGCATGCCTCAGAGCCCTGGAGAACACAGGACCAGACTCACCTGGTCTTCTGGGGGCCTGCCAACAGGGAAAAGGGTTCCTTTTCATTTCCCTGTCACCAAAACAAAGAGATGACTGAAACACTCAATATTTATTCAAGGTCTGCTTTGCTGGATCTTGGATCTGTGATGTCCTAGAAAATCACCTGAGGCCATTAAGGTCCCTACTACAGATGGTTGATCTAAGTTTCCTGCCAGTTTCTCACCTGCTGCTACTAAGGATGTTCTGATGTTTAGTTTCCACAGGGTTCTTCTCTCTTCTGAAATGAGAGGACCTGGTTTGAACACAAGTTGTTCCTCCAGAACTCATGCAGCAGTTTAATCCCCAAAGTTATATGTGAATGGTATTTAGAGTGTGGAAACTTAATCTGACTATGGTGTTTAGCAGTAGGGACTTTCTCTTTCCTTCTCCTTTTCTTTTCTTTTTTTGTAGTGCTAGGGATGGAACCCAGTGCCTCATTAGGCAAATGTTTCACTACTGAGCTACACTCTCATTCCAGAAAGCGCAGGGGTGCTTTGGAAAGTGATTAGATTAGGCCATTATGTTTGTAGCCCCATGATTGAATCCTTGGGGCTTTGTAAGGAGAGGGGAGAGATCACACAGAAATACACATGTACTCATGCTGTGATGTGATGAACTCAAGAGTCTACGATGTGATCTTTGGATTTCTAGCCTCCAACATACTGTGTGGTAAATAAACCTCTTTTCTCTATAAAGTAGACTGGTTTGGGAATTTTGTTATAGAAACAAAAAACTGACTAGTAAACTTGGTGAGAGGTATCAATAAAGGGTAAAAGAATAATAATAAAGGTGAAGCAACAATATAAACAAATTATGCTTATTGTGCAGGACTGATCTAAGGACTTTGTATTAAATCATTTAATTATGACAATAACCCATGACCACTCCAGAATCCATGTTCTAGCCCCTCAACACTTTCTTTCTCTTCAACAGAGGGAAAGGCCATTAAACTGAGCATGCCCTGAAACCTGATTCTGGCTCAGCTGGGCATAGTGGCCACACAGCTGTAATCCCAGAGACTTGGGAGGCTGAGGCAGGAGGATCATAAGTTTGAGGACAATCTCAGCAATTCAGCAAGCACTAAGCAATTTAGCAAGACCTTATCTCAAAATAAAAAATAAAAAGGGCTGAAGGTGTGATTCAATGGTAAAGCACCTCCGGATTCAATCCCCAGTACAAAAAAAAAGAAAAAAAAGAATTATCAATAAATTGTGGTTCAGCCACAAACTTTTGTGTCTCAGGAGCTCCCCTTCCCTTTCTGGGCCTTGGTTTTCTCACCTTGATGTGAAACGGTACAAGTCATACCATCTAAGAGTCTTTGAAAGATGGATAACCATGAAGGAGTAGGCAAGGGACAGGAGAACTTTCCTCCTTCCCACCCCTCAGTTACTGTACTCCAGGAGGCTTAATGGGTCTTGAGGGCTAGAAAAGTTATTTACTAGCTCTGAGTATTCCCTGAACCCTGTAAAAGACAGGGTTCCTTTGCTCAGGAGTGAGTGTAAATTTGAAACATGCTCGGAAATCACGAAGAGGCAAGGTAGTGTCTGGTGGGTTCAGAGAGTGGTCTGAGCGGTATGAGGGATCACTACTTCGAAATGGATTGTTGCCTAGAGGCTTCTGAAGAAAATGGCTTTTGAACTGGGTCCTGGAAGGACATCTAATGTGTCATTAGCAAAAGTGATAGGGTAGGGGGCTGGAGCAGCAGCTCAGTGGTTATGGGGCTTGCCAGGAATGCTCAACTACATGAGTTCAAACCCCAGCACCACGTACACAATGAAGTCTCGGAGCAACGAAAGCTGCATGAAAAACTAAATAAAAATTGTTTCTCTCTCTCTCTCATTGTCCCTCTCTTAAAAAAAAAAAAAAAAAGTGATAGAGTGGGAAGCCAGGGCTTTCAGGAGGAGAAGGAAAAGCATAAACAATTACAAAGGAAAGAAAGGGAGGGAAAGCCAGGCAGGTGCACACCCATCTTCCCAGCTACTAGAGAGGCCAAGGCAGGAGGATCAGCTGAGCCCACAAGTCTGAGACCAGCTTGGGCAACGTAGTGTGACTCTGTCTCAAAAAAAGAAAAAAAAAAAAACGAGGACAAGTGGAGGCAGAACTGGAATGGATGCCTGGAGAAGGTTTTTCTTGGAACTGGGGAAGAAAAGAGAGACTTGCTAATCTAATGTGTGGCCTCAGCATGAACTCGGTGGCCCAACAGCATTTGCAGCTTTTCTTAGACCTGTCTTCATTAAGAAGCCTTTTGACTCAAGGGCCGAATGGTATCTCTCATCTGTGGAAGCTAGAATACATGGGGACGCAGAATGTTAGACGGCTAACTAACAATAACTTCAAATTGTATGATTCTCAATGCAACAGGGGGATGACTCCCTAGGATACTTGGAGGCCTAGGGAGGGGGATGGGGAGGGGAGAGGGTGTATGAAGAACTCCTAGGAGACTGGAGGGTGGGGATATGGGGGAACCATCTCAGAAGGAGATCTCTGTCCTCCACGAGATACCCATTTAACACAGGAGTTCTTCTGGGGGAAACAGCAACAGGGGAAACCCAAGCTGGGCATCCATGATTGGGCATTAGCCCTGGATAACTAAGTATATATACATTGGTTATTGATGGTTGGATAATGTTTTCCCCTCGATTGTATCTCTAAATACATCTAAAAAAATATTAAATAAATAAATAAATAACACTAAAGATGGGGGAAAAGAAGCCTTTTGGGGGGTTGGGGATTTAGCTCAGTGGCAGAGCGCTTACCTAGCACGCCCAAGGCCTGAGTTCGGTCCTCAGCCCTGAAAAAAAAGAAGCCTTTTGAGGGGGCTGGAGAGATGGCTCCGTGGTTACGGTGCTTGCTGGTATCTGCAAGGATGCAGGTTTGAATCCCAGCACCACGTACACAACTCAGTGTCCGAGCAACAAAGGCCACGTGAAAAACTAAATAAAATTGATTCTCTCTCTCTCTCACTATAGAAGAAGAAGAAGAAGAAGAAGAGGAGGAGGAGGAGGAGGAGGAGGAGGAAGAGGAAGGAAGAAGAAGAAGAAGAATTCCTCCTCAATGCACAGCAGGGCTAAGGTTCCACCTCCCCTCCCGGAGTTCACTGAAAGTCCTTCATTTAGCCATCCCTGGTGTCACCAATGCTGTGTTCTGGGCACTGTGTTAAGCACATTACTCTCACTCTTTTTTTATTATGTGACATCTCTATGTGGAAGACACAGTTGTTTTATAGAAGAGGCTCAAGGCCACACTTCCAGCAAGTGGTAGTCAAGTTCACACCAGTTACAAAGCTTCAGCAAGCATCCTAACCAAAGGGCCTCTGTGATGCTCAGGGCAGAAGCTGGTTCCAGGCAGTGTGGGGACACGAGAGCATGAGGCTGATATGAATTTATCTGCAGAGATCTTAAAGGTACTCTCCAAGGGAAGCGGCACCGGTAAGACACAAGGCAAGTTTCTCTGCTCTTCCTCCCAGCTGACACCTGATGAGCTCTGGGGTCTTTGCATTACTCTTGGGGTGTGAGGTCTGCACTTGTAGGGTCCCAGGTGACAAAACTAACTGGTCTGTGAAGCATGTCTCTCAGAGGCTCAGCTAACTGGGTATTGTCTTTTATTTTTGTTTTTTTAAGAGAGGGACAGAGAGAGAGAGAGAGCGAAAGAGAGAATCAATTTTATTTAGTTTTTCATGTGGCTTTTATTGCTCTGACACTTCATTGTATATGTGGCGCTGGGGATCGAACCCATGTCCTCGTGCATGCCAGGCAAGCGGCGTAACAGCTAAGCCTCCGCTGCTGTGTGCATTCTAAGGAGATTTTTGTTGCTCTGGTAGTGGTGGTGGTGCTAGGGATCTTATCAGGGCCAGGTTGGAGCGCTTGCCTGGCATGCGTGAGGACCTGGGTTCAAACCCCAGCACCACATACACAACTAAGTGTTGGAGAAACAAAGACCAGATGGAAAAATAAATAAAAATTGATTCTTTGATTCTTTCTCTCTCTCTCTCAAAAAAAAAAAGGCCTGAGCTCCATATTTGGTCTCACTCAATCCCCCTGGGCTTAAAGTACAATACAGATAGAACTTTCTGGAACATTCTCTGCTCGGTACTCTGAATGGGGACAGGGGTGAAGGCCCTGGGAGAAGATAACAGTACCCCGTATGTGGTGAGGTATGAGAGATTCACTTTCCTAAAGAAGGAGACTGTTGTGAGAAACCTCCATACAGAAGCTGGAAGAGCAAAGCCTCTGAGGAATTTCAGTTCCCATCAGCACCACCTGGGCAGAAGCCTTTTCCCCAGAGCTCTGGAGTTATCTCATCCCTGAGGCATCTCTCTCTCTCTCAAAGGGCCAGCCCCCAGGCCTGCCTGGCCCAGAGCCACCAGGAAACGGCCCAGACCTCCTGCTCTGGGGTGAGAGGGGAAGGCTTGGAGGTGCTGAGCTGAGGCAGCCTGAACTTCAGGCTGCTCGATTTCAAACCTCTGCCTCTGCTCACCCCTTCCTGCTCAGTTCCATGATCAGTCTTAGTCTGACAAGTGGATCTCTGCTTCCAGGCCCACTCAGAAGCCTAAGCTCCAGGGGCCTCCCCAGATCTTAGACATGACTCAGATGAAACCTGGCTCCTCACCATAACCTCCTTCTCATGGCCCAAAGTGTTCTCGACAAGTCATTGCCCAATCCCTACATGCCCCACTGAGCTATTTCCCAGGTTCCTATTTCTATCTGATTGTGCAAGTTTCTTTCCTCCAGGAAGCCACATGCTTGTCACATGAGAGCAGCCACAGGCCACCAGCAGGGGAGGGTGCTGGGAAGTCTTTCCTGGTCCTCAGAGCCTTGGGTGGTGACTCCTCACTCCCCATAGCCAACTCACCTGGGGAGAAGCCCAGCACAGGACCATAGGATATCATGATGTGGCTTTCAGTCTTCCCAGAGAGCAGCTTCCTCTAAATACTTAGCTGGACCAGGGCTCTAAGACTTCTCTGCCCCTCAGATCTCTGGGGCAAATGCATCCTATGTCTGTCAGATCAAAGCCACACTGCAGGCCACAGAGACAGGAACGCGTGCTGCTGCACCTGGCTGGTGAGAATCTCCACATGGGTGAGTTTTTTAAGCTGAGCTGATTTTTTCCGGGGGTGTCTCCCATCACAAGTAAGCAGAGATGAGGAAGCTGCCACCCAGAAGCATTCTTGTCTTAAGGGCTCCCGGCTACCTGCTGCCTTCTCTTGGAGGTCACAGGTGGAGACCAGAAAGGAAACTTGTCTTTCTGCAAAGACCACTAACCCCAGCATCAGTACATACAGGCCTATCTGCCCAAGGCAGAGCTGTTAAAGACTTCTAGTGTGGCTTTTAGGACAAAAAAAGGAAGAAGTTCTGTCTTGCCAAGAAGAGTATGACCCTGAGACTAACAGAAGTTGACTTCCTGTCTGGCCTGCCTGGGTCTACAAGCAAGGCACTGTCTCCTAAATGAACCCTCCGTCTTCTGAGGGAGCTGGGTGGGGGTAGCTTTGCTTAGGAAGGGTCAGTCACAGATACCTTGTTTTAGAAAATAAAACCTGGGGCTGGAGCAGTGGCTCAGCGGTTTCGGCGCTTGCTTGGCAAGCACGAGGACCCGGGTTCTAACCCCAGCACCATGTACACAACTAAGTGTTGGAGCAACTAAAGCCATGTGAAAAACTCAATAAAGTTGTTTCTCTCTTTCTCTGTCTCTCTCACTGTCTCTCTCTCTTAACAGAAAAAGAAAAAGAAAATAAAACCTCTCTCTAGCACTGCAGGTGGCAGGGAAGAGAGGGGAAACATGAAAGATGTCACAGTCCCGCTATGAAGAACACTCAGGCTACTGGCTCAGAAGTTACACTGCAAATAGCACTGCTATTTGCTCATTTGAATGTATTTCACATATCATCAGAAGGCCATATGGAGAGTGTGAAGGATATAATCTGTTGAGTTCTTTGTTTGTTTTTGTTTATTTTTTATTTTTTGGTGGTACTGAGGATTGAACCCAAGGCCTCCTATATGCTAGGCTAACAGTCTACCACTGAGCTACAGCCCTGACACTGTTGTTTATTTCCTTCTAAATTCATTCAGATATCTTTGTCTATAAGTTGTTTTATTCAGTTGTTATTTTTTAGAACGGGTTGGGGTATAGCTCAGTGGTAGGGGGTTGGCCTAGCATGTGTGAGGTCCTAGACTCAGTCCCAAGCAGCTAGCATGCACACTCACCATCTCTCTCTCTGTCTTTGTCTCTGTCTCTCTCTCACACACACACACCTTTTACACAACAAGAGTGACATGTGACCATGAATGCATCACCCCACTTAGCATTTTCCAGCCTTTTGGAGAATGCATACAACAGCATCTTTACATAACTCAGAGTGGCTCCGTAGACTGCACAGAGATATTTCTCAATCTGATCCTTGGCTAGTCCAACCTTATCTTTCCTCCCTATCCTGTTACATCAAGCAGGGCAAGTTCTACCTAGAGGAGCTCAGTTTGCTCAAGGTTGGCCTCCTTGGCCACAGACACAAAAATGAGCCCCTGTATGGAAACTCTAGCACATCATTCAGTTCTGTTCATGGCATGAGATGTCTCTGGTTTCTTGAGCAGAGGAAGGAACATTACCCGGGTTGTCAGTTCAGTCCAGGGGCAGAGATAAGGTCTCATCAGTAGTGTCCTCAATAGGAAGCTCTTGACTGGGCCTCGATGCTCTTTTTTCCTCTGGGCTGGACTCTAGCTTTAACATTGGCAGGAAGTCTTGTGGTTGGCTAGGGCCACCCACCTGCCCTAGAAGGGGCTGTATCAGTGACATCAGCCTTTCAGCAATGGAAACTGAGGAGAAGGAGGGGAGAGAAATGCAGGAAGAATTGTAAAGAAAAGTTAGGTTTGGATTTGCCACTCAAACCCCAACTCTTAGCAGGAACAGTGGAGGGCTGGGTGTGCCATTCCAACCTCAGAAGGACAGAAAACCAAAAAACTTCCCAGACTTTTTCACACCATGGTGCACGCAGGAAATGACATCATACGCCCAACACAGAGGTAGATAGACAGAGCTGTGGTCAGAGGCAAGAAGGGGGAGGGGGAAATGGTATTTATTTCTTCAGACTTTCAACTCATTCTAGACAAGCTCATTGGGAAAATGAGAGGGGGCAGGGAGAGCAATTTTGATTTTAGAAGTCACTCTACTGCCAAGATAAAATCAATGAAACCCCCTCTAAAGCAGCAATCCTGGCCCCACAGCAGGTGAAATGAGGCAGTGTCTAGATAAATTCATCTGCGCAGACAATGGGGCATAGAACACACTCCCCAGGAAAGCATCCTATTGCTGGGCATGGCCCCTAATAAAGCAGAGTTGACAGCCTGGAAGATAATGCCATGCCTGGCTTGGGCCAGACATCACCCAATCTAGTCAAAAGGACTCAGGAATTCACAGGACAGATGGCCAAGGTGGATACTGATATTTACTTTGCTAAAAGCAGAGCTGCCAACACAGTAGCTGGTCTCCTCTGATGATTGCTACCTGGCTTAATCCATTCTCCCATGGCATGAGGAGCACCTCCTAACTGCCCTGGCCAAGGCTTTGGTCCCAGGCATGCAGCAGCATCACTCACAGGTGTTCAGATCAGCAAGAGCTTCACAGGCCCAGTGTCTGCACTGCTGCTGCTCCAGACGTTGAGTGCAATGGCTGAGCTCAGGATGTGGGTTCTAGAGACAGAATAGATCTGGGTTCAAGAGCTAGTGTCCCGAAGTAATTTAACCTCTTTGAGCTTTCGTTTCTTTCATCGTAAAGTGAGGACAGGAATGGTAACTGCCTCAACTGAGATGGTTGAAAGGTTCAAAAACAGAACAGATATAAAACTATAAGACCCCCCCCCCCAGCATAGTGCCTGCTCCACTGTAAGAGCCCATCATTCCATTGGTTGAGTTTTGTGCACATGTACACACACGCACACACACGCACACACACCCCTACATGCTATAAACTTAGGACATATCTAACTATTATAGTACGGACACATTTCAGTGCAGAAGAATTTCTTTATAATAGCAGATTCAGCTATAGTACAGCCCCACAGCTTACATTCAAAAGAAAATCTCCGGTCTATTTCTATTACTCATCTTAGACTTCAACATGATCATTCATTCTAAATTGCAAATTGAAAAAGTATCTCTAAACTCTCTTTGTATTCTTCTCAGCATACAGTCCCCAAATAAGATTCCCCCCCACACCCAACCCACACAGACACACACACACACACAGATGATAAGATCTCACTTAAGGGAATTTCCCCAGGGGACAGGAGGTGCAACTGCCCAAGGCTCTTCTGAAGGACCCCAATGTGCGCCCCAACATGTATAAAGCCCTTTTCACATTTTCACATAAAATTAGCTCTAGGTAAATGTTGCATGAAATTTGATGATCCTGTTAGGGAAGAGAAGATGATTCATAATCATCTATTCTTAATTTGCAGACCTTCTAGGAAATCTCCCCTAGGTTTAGGATTTAAAGACACTGTGTTTGGAAATTGTTCAATTGGGAGACAAATGGCTCTCTTGGTTCATCAAAGAGGCCCCAGCTGCAAACGAAATGGAAAATTCAGCTCTCGCCCCCCTACTAGTTTCTCCATTCACTGGTACAGACCGAGAGTGGCAGAGCTAGGGACAGCCCCCTTGAACAGCAAGGCTGCGGTAGGTACAGGACCAGCTGGGGACTGACCGAATGGGGACGTGACGGGCAGGGGCCGGGCTGAAGTTCCTGGTCATATGACGCACGCTGCAGCATTTAAACCTGAAATAGAGCACCCGCAGCCAAACCACGCAGGCAACCAGAATTACCCGATCCTGCGCGCATGATTAATCCAGCATCAAATTAGAAGCCCTGTCGCCCGGATGCTGCGAGGAGCCTGGGTCGGCTTTGGTTTCTGAGGTTTACACAGTAGTTGCAATGCAAATGCATTCAAAGCTTGGGACCTTTTCCTATGACTCATGCAGGGATGCAGATGCCGCAACCCTCAGGGAGGCCTGTCTACACCCTCAGGATCTTGTGGGGTGAAGGGACGCCCAGACTCTCCCTGGCGCAGCGGAAGCCCTGCAAGGCAGGTGTGGCATTGGTGTGTAACCCACCACTTCCCAGGTGGACAGTAGGAAGTGGTGGCCATTCTGGGTGGCACTGATTGACAAGGGAGGTGAAATCAGCTTCAACCCTTTTTTTTGGATTTAAAATAAATAGCTCAAAAAGTTTGTTTCCTGGCCTTGGTGCCCATGGGTCCGCTGGGAAAATCCCAGGAGCAGAAAAGAGAGGACAGCAAGAAAGCACAAGGCCTACCTGTCCTGGAGCCAGGCCAGCCCACTTCCTCTTGGTTTCTTCTTCAGCTCATCCCACAGCGGTGTGTTTAAGTCCCTCCCAGGAGAAACCGTCCCTGAAGGAACTTACAGATGTCTGCATAGGATTTAAAGCCACCTAGCGAAAGGAGAGATCTGAAACCCAGATGAGGGTCTCCTGAAACTGAAATAATCAAGCAAGTGTGGGGCCCATTCAGGTTTCTGAAAGGAAAGCTGCTAAAGGAGAGGTCTCAGCCCCACCCCAAGTGTCCCTGGGGACTCCCTCAGACCATTCTGAGTTTGTAAGAAATACACCACTGAGTAAGGCTCCTGAATGGATGTTTTCAAGAGCGGTGCCTCGATTTCCGAAAATGAGGCACTGGCCCTTTTCAAAATGCAAAATAGGTTCATGCTAATTAGTGGTGTCCCTTGATGAACTAACCTTCTTAAGGCCTCAGTTTTCTCCTCTGTACAGTGAGGTTAATAATGCTAACTTCTTATGGTTGTTGTGAGAATAAATGAAACAATGTACAAGTCAGATACAACAACACAGTATTAAGTGCCAGTTCCTTTTGGACAGAGGAGTGGATGTGGTGAGGAGAGGTGACAGAAACTGACATGTTTTAGTCCAAAGACTTCATTACTGTTTGAATCTTTTACACTGGAAATGCATTTGTGTAATTCAGGAGTTTAGTAATAGGCCTGTGTCATGATAGATACTCAGAATTTTTATTTTTTTTAAGAGAGAGAGGGAGAGGTGGAGGGAGACAGAGTCAATTTTGTTTTTTCATTTGGCCTTTGTTTCTCTGACACTTCTTAGATGAGTATACGTGGTGCCGGGGTTGTAACCTGGGTTCTTGTGCATGCTAGGCAAGCACTCCAACTGCTGAGCCACTGCTCCAGCTCGATACTCAGAATTTTTAAAACAGATATTCATTCTAACTTAATTTTAACTTGGCTTCTGGTTCAAAGTGGAAGACTGAGTGCATGGAGTCTGTGTGTGGGTTTTATGTCATTCTCATATGCCTCTCCCTCAGTCCAAATCCATAAACATGAGATAAATTATATATTAAAACAAAGCCCATTTTCAGGCCATAAGTAACATAGGGTACTCTCAAGGATAGGGAATTCTAAGGAATTCCCTGAAAGACGGTGGTAGAGAGATCAGATTGGAGGAGAGCACAGGTCACAATAAACCCAGGAGATGGCTCCTGCCGAAACGTGGGAAAGGAGGAGGAAGCAGATCACGGAACAGGAGAGCTATGCAAGAAGCTAGCAGAGAAGCAGGAGGAGAAGCCAAGCAGTTCAGCACCCAGATGCCCTCGGTCCCATCTCCCCTTCCCTAGACCTAGTCCCCAGCAGGCTCTGATTTAGCTTCCCGCTCCACACTGTGGCTTCATTCCATCTCTGGTTCAAATAGAGGCATATTTTATTTTTTTTAACATAACTATATTTTAAAAAATTAAATTTATTTATCATGACTGTGTTTACAGCAGAAAAAGCAGCTTAAAACGTGAATCACAGCATGAAATTGATCAAATGTTTGAAAGGGTCAATTTCCTAAGAAAATCAAGTCCAAAAATTGATTTGGGAAGGAAACCTGAACAGATTACTAACCTTAAACATACACACACACACACACACACACACACACACACACAAATGGGGGCTGGAGTGGTGGCTTGGCGGTTACAGTGCTTGTGGCACTTGCCTGGCATGCTCAAGGATACGGGTTCAAACCCCAGCACCATGTATACAAGGAGGTCTTGCAACATCGAAAGCCACACGAACAACTAAAAATAAACTGATTCTCTCTGTCTCTCTCGTTGTTCCCTCTCTCTAAAAAAATAAACAAAATAAAACAAAAACAAATGGACAGGTACGTAGAGATCTACTTACAAGACCTAGCTGGTTATAAAGGCAAGGGCTTGGGGCTGGAGATGTGGCTCGGTGGTTACAGCGCTTGCCCAGCATGCACGAGTATAGGGATTCAAACCCCAGCACCACGTACACAACTAAGTGTCAGAGCAATGAAAGCCATGCAAAAAACTCAATAAAAATTGATTCTCCCCCTGCACTGTCCTCTCTTTAAAAAAAAAAAAAAAAAGCAAGGACTTCTAAACTTTTACAAGCAGAAAATCCCTGTGTTACATAAATGCAGAAACAGATGGGAAGTTACTCAGCTAACTTTATGACACCACCATAATTCTGAATAAAGACAGTGAGAGAGAGAGAGAGAACTATAAGTCAGTCTTTCCTTTGCCACAGATACAAACAATCTCAATTGCAAGAACTGTGTTGAATCTAGCAATTTTCTCCCCTAAATCTCAGAACCACTACGTACTGCACAACTTACTGTCATGTTAGTGGGTTGTTTAGTACACAACAGAGCATCCGGCAACCCTGTATATTAGCTCAAATAGGGGTTAACCATTAGAAAATCTGTGAAATTCACTGCATTAAGGAGGAAAAAGGATATGCTTATCTTTAACATATTTGAGAAAAAATTTGTGAAAAGTCAATACCCCATCCTGCTTTAGAAGAACAGAAAAAACACTCCTGGAAACTCGACATAAAAGAACAAAAAACTTCCTTAAGAATCTACAATCAGCATATTATTCAAGCATTAAATATATTCACATTAAATCTAAAAAGTGGACAAATTATATGACCAAGAAGAAATAGGAATACCCACAGAAAAGACATTGTACCTTATTGGTAATCAGGATCATATGTATATCAAGATGCCCCCCCCCCCCATTTTTTTCAGTGCTGGGAATCCAACCCAAGCCCTAGCACATGAGCTAGACTCCCAACCCTTTTTTTTTTTTTTTAAGATAGGGGCTCACTAAATTGCCCAGGTTAGCCTTGAACTTGGGCTCCTTCTGCCTCAACCTCCCTGGTAGCTGGTTTTACAGGTGTGTGCCACCACGTCCAGCTGAGATGCCATTTTTGTCCATTAGTTGGCACAATAAAAAATAATAGCAAATATTGATAACAATGTGAACATGTTCTCTCAAAAAGCACGGTGAGAATATAAATTGGATTGATGTTTTCGCAGGACAATTTGATAGTATTTATAAATTTATAAATATTTAAAATGCACATAGTTTTCAACTTTATAACTGTATAGACATTCTCTAGGAAATGTTCATGCATGTGAACTCGTTGCATAACAGACGTGGTTTTTCATTACAAGGTTGTTTGGAATAGCAAAAACTGAAAAACCCAAGGGGAATTAGATTTGTCCCCTTTGCCTTTTTTTTCTCCAGCAAGGGAAGTGGGAGAGGTGAGCTCTTGGAATCATGGACCTTGTGACTTTATAATTCCTTAGGAAGCAACTCTTTGAAGATTGACTACTTTGGGGCGCTGATATGAAGTGGCCTGCTGCTCTATAGGAAAAAGGGTGTAAACAATCCCACTGAGTTCTGAAGGTTTGAAAAGAGAAACTGCCAGACTCCCAGGTGGGTTCCTGAGGGTGGCAAGGACATGGTGGTACGGATGCTACAGGTTCTCCTGCCCGGCCTTCCTGTGCAGGCTGACACCAGAGAGGCATCTCTGCCTGTGTCCTGAAAGAACTGGGTAATCAGAAACGACTCAGGGGCTGGAGAGGTAGCTCATCGGTTTCAGTGCTTGCCTTGCAAGTGCAGGGACAAGGGTTCAAACCCCAGCATCATGTACATAACAAAGTGCCAGAGCAACAAAAGCCAAATGAAAAGCTAAATAGGATTCTCTCTCTCACTATCCCTCCCTCTCTTAAAAAATTTTTTTTTTAAAAAAAGGAACAACAACTCAGGGGACCTATGTGTGATGTGTCCTCAGCCACACTTAGCACTGAGGAACTGACATATCCTCTGTCTGATAATGGCAGCTGCGCTGTGGCTAGATCGTGCGAATCCCACACCGACATCATGTGCCAGTCTTAGAGTCACACGGGTGGCAGTGAGAAGTCCTTGATGCTAATGAGATAGAGTTCTCTACCCGTTTGGGGAGATAGCAGCACCGACTACTATGGCTTCCTGTTTAACTGTGGAAAGGAGAACTTCAGGAGGGAGTTGCTGGACTTTCTGCTGGCAAGTATGTGGGCAATGGAGTTGAAGAATTAGGAAAAATGCCAAAGGATGCACCTTGAAATAATGGAGCACGTGTTGTTGCCACTCAGGTATCTGCTGGTCAGCTAACGAAGATGTGGTTACTGCTGTTCAGAATTCCAACAGCAGTGCTTGCCAACCATGCATTAAGTCCTACCATGGGGGGCTGGAGCAGTGGCTCAATGGTTATGGTGTTTGTCCAGCCTGCACGAGGTCGTGGGTTTGAACCCCAGCACCATGTACACAACAAAATGTCAGAGCAATGAAAGTGTCACAAAAAACTGAATAAATGATTCTCTCTCTTTCTCTCTCTCTCACTGTCCCTCTCTTTCTCTTTAAAAAAAAAAAAGTCCTACCTTGGGTCTTGTAAGCCAAAGCATGGATCTCTTGCCTGCACATTTATGCAGTGAGCGCCTGTTTACTAGCCTGGTCCCTGGTATCCCGGTCTTTGCTATTCTAGGAGAATCAAAGTCTCTTGAAGGAGAATTTAGAACTCTTTCCCCTGGTGTACTGCTTGACACAATTCAGGTGTCAATTAAGTTTGCTTTAATGGTGATCACATCTCTTTCTCCTAGATAGAGGGAGTTTATGGTATTCCAGAATTGATCTATCATGGGTTATAAAATCAGATATACAATGTTTTTACTCTCTGAACCTGCTTTGAAGTGGGTGATGTTTTATTGTTTACATCCTTCTCTTTTAACTTTCTTATTCTTGGTCATTTGGTTGCCCCATAAACATTGAGAATTGCTGTAAAGGTTTTTTTATTGAACCCACAGTCTCTGGTTTACTGACCTTTTTAATTGATTGTTTTAGAGGTTATAAGCTCTCTATCCTCTCTACAGTGACTTTAAAAACCAGGCATAGTGATGCATGCCTGATATCTCAGGCAGGACGATTGCAAGTTCGAGGCCAGCCTGGGCAACTTAGCAAGGTCTTAAAATAAAAAGTAAAATGGGCTGATTGGGATGTAGCTCACTGGTAGAGTGCCTGTGGGTTCAAACCCCTTTGCCCATTCATTGAAATCCAACAGGTATGTCTGATTATTTACAAACTCAGTAAATTTACAAATTGCAACAAAGTTGTATTCTTAACTACACAATGATCGCCACTCCTCAAGAACACACACGTATTTTTTCATGCTCTCTACATCCATATTAATGAAAGCTGATCTCTTTGAGAGAGGAAGAAAATAAATAGAGATCAAAGCTCAGGTCAACCAGGGTTGGGTCTCTTGGACTGTCCCTTGTCACCTGCATAGAAACATCTGACCCCACCCCAGTGCCCTCCTTCCCTGAGCTCAGCAAGGGGAAAGAGTGTGCGTGAGCATTCAAACCCAGAAGCGGACCCTGTTAGACACCATGATGACTATCTGGGGGCAGCAAAAGGGTCACTTGCCTGATTCAAACCCTAACCAGCCAAGAATTCTGAAACAGCAGATATGGGCTGTTGTGTTTGCTCTCAAGCCAAAGGCCACCTTGGGCTCCTTCCTCTGACTGCAGCTGGCTCCTAACACGAATATTTTACTTTATCAACTGCCTGGCAACTCCTTATCTATTTATACATAAATTCAAATTATCCTTTTTTTCTCCCCATTTTGCTTAAAAACACTCTAAGTTCTTAAGTAAATTGAGGACTTTCTTTTGCCTTCCTTTTAATGTCAACCTTTGGGGCCGTGTGGACAGAAAGGGTTCTATATTTTAAACCTACCAGACATTTACTAGCACCTCACATCAAGCTCTTAACAAGCTGGAGTGGCTGGGCTGGCTACTAAGAATCCCTTGATTTTGTTAAAAATATAGATTCCAGGGGCAGGGGTGGTGGTTCAGCAGTTTTGGTGCTTGCCTGGCATTCACAAGGACCCGGATTTGAACCCCAGCACCACATACACAACAAAGTGTTGGAGCAATAAAAACCACATGAAAAAATAAATAAAATTGATTCTTTCTTTCTCTCTCTTTCACTGTTCCTCTCTCTCTTAAAAAAAAAACATATATATATATATTTCCAGATCCTGGTTCCTTGGCATATGCCTGTAGCCCAAGCTACTCAGGAAGCAGACAGGAGGAGGATAGCTTGAGCCCAGGAGTTAAAGCTCAGCCTGAGCAACAAAACAAGACTCCTGTCACTTAAAAAAAAAAAAAAAGAAAAGAAAAAGAAAAAAGTCAGACAGAGGGGCTGGAGTGGTGGCTCAGCGGTTTCGGCGCTTGCCTGGCAAGCACGAGGACCCGGGTTCAAACCCCAGCACCACATACACAACTGAGTATTGGAGTAACTAAGGCCATGTGAAAAACTAAATAAAGTTGTTTCTCTCTTTCTTTCTCTCTCTCTCACTGTCCCCCTCTCTTTAAAAAAAAAAAAGTCAGACAGATTCCAGGCTTTTCCCAGATGCACATGGATTCCATTTCAGTGGCTGAGCACAAGGAATCTTTTTATAATATTCATGCGGATAATTCTGATTTGCAGTCAATTTGCCGGGGGGTATGAGGGATTGAACCCAGGGGTGCTCTACCATGGAGTCACATCCTCAGCCCGTTTTTATTTTATTTTGAGACAGGGTCTTGCTAAGCTTCTTAGGGCCTCATGAAGTTGCGAGGCTGGCTTTGAACTTGTGATCCTCCTGCTGTGATTACAGGTATGTGCCACTGTACCCAGCTGCACTCACTTCTTTAGCTTATTTCAGAAGTGGAAGAATAACCTTTTAATAATTTCCTCAATTTTTCTTTCAGGTTAATTAGCAAGCATTTATCAAGTAGATAAGATGGGCAAGATGCTATGGCAAATCCTAGGAAAAGAAAGAGTGGATGGGATGAGGTTTTTATTGATGGCTGAATGTTTACCATACGTTTCCTCATTCATCCTCAGGACATTTCAGGAGATAGGAGCTATTAAGGCATCCGATGTACAGATAAGAAACCAAGGAACAAAGAGGCACAATTACTTTTGAAAATCCTCACCCCCAATAAGGGGCAGAACTGAGCTTCAAACCCGGGCAGTCTGGTGCCACAGCCTGCACCCTTCACCACCATGAGCCAGTATCTGCCTTCACCAAGTTTGGTGAGGAGAGGGCACCATCTAAATTATTGTACTAAGAGGCAGAAAGAAACCTGTTAAAGTGAGATGCAAAGAGAGGGATTAGTGGGTGAGGCCATGTCTGGGATGGGGGTTTGGACTCCAGATTTTTTTTTTTTTTTTAGCCATTTGGCTGAACAGCAAAAGGAGTCTGAAATCCCCAAGAAATCCTTGAATGAAGCAGGACATAATCAGAGTCAACCTGTCTGAGCACAGCACAAATCTTTCTCCAAGACATGGCCCAAACAAAAGCAGCCCAGAAAGCAAGGGAGAAGGTTGGTTATTTCTACTTTTTAATTTCTTTTTTTTTTTTTTTAAAGAAGGACAGTGAGAGAGAGACAGAGAGAATCCATTTTTATTGAGTTTTTCACATGGCTTTCGTTGCTCTGACACTTAGTTGTGTACGTGGGTGCTGGGGTTTGAACCCTTGTACTCGTGCATGCCGGGCAAGCACCTTAACCGCCAAGCCACCTCTCCAGCCCATACTTTTTAATTTCTAAAATCTGTTTGTGATAAGCTTGGGGTGGGAGACAGGTCAGGGAAGTAGTCAGAAATTAAACTACCAATTCTATTTTCCTTCCAAACACTTCCCATAACCAAAGTCCCCTAAAGACTGTGATGTGGGGGACAGAAAAAGCTGCACATCAATTTGGGACCCAAATAACAAGCTGAGGGACATCTTAAGAGCAGGAAGACGACCTTATTTTAGCTGACCAAGAAGATGATATTTAGCCTGAACTGAGGTTGTACAGTTTGAAGGTCATTGTCCTAATTCAGAAGTTCCTCTGTGCTTTTTTTTGTCTGTTTTTTTTTCTCAGACGGTGCAAACCTCAGCAAAGATACGGTGTTACCCTATAGTGATCTTACTCCTTCAGTGATAACAAGCTGTGTGGTTGCGAAGCAACAAAATGGTTCAAAACAAGGCGGCCGAAGACACTGTTTTTATCTAGGGAGAGACTACCTCCCTAACAACAATTTGAGCAAAATATGTGAATAATTCTTAAACTAGTTAAAATTACCTACCTTAACAAAACCAAATGCCAAATGTTCATAGTTTACTCAGTTGCAATTTAAAAGAAAAAACAAGGAGGGCTTTAAAATTTGAGTACAGGGGCCAAGAATGTAGCAGTGATAGAATGCTTGTCTAGCATGCACAAAGCCCTGGGTTCAATCGGTACCACTGCCAAAAAAAAAAAAAAAGTTGTGTATAAGAAATGTGATTATAGACCAGGCATGGTGGTGGTGCATGCCTGTAATCCCAGAGGCTCTGGAGGTTGAGACAGGACGATCACAAATCACAAGTTCAAAGCCAATCTCAGCAATTTAACAAGGTCTTAAGCAAAATGAAAAATTTTAAATGCATAAATAAATAAAAGGGGTTGGGGAAGGGGATGTGGCTCAGTGGTTAAGCACTGAGTACCTCAGTACCTCCCAAATAAAAGCAAATAGAAAAAAAAAGAAAAAAGAAAATTGTGATTATAAATGTTTCTTTCCCCCAATTTGTCAGCTATTTCAATGTATAGATGATAAATTGTACTTCTCTCTGAATACAAATTTTGGATCAAATCATATTGCCCAAATCAAATATTCATATCCTAAAACAGTTCATTTATGCTCCATAAAAATTTGAAGCACAGCTGGACCAGGTGGCGTATGCCTATAATTCCAGCAGCTCGAGAGGCTGAGGCAGGAGGATCACAAATTCAAAGCCAATCTCAGCAACTTAGGAAGGTCCTGAGTAATTTAGTAAGACTCTGTTTCAACGTTAAAAAATAAAAAGGGCTGGGGATGTGGCTCAGCAGTTAAGCACCCCTGGGTTGAATCCAAAGTGCCAAAAAAAAAAAAAAATCAAAGCATAAAAATAACAATAATATTGTTGGGTTTTTCTTTTCCCTCTCCTTCTCCTCCCCAGTAATCCAAACAAAGGCCAAAAACAAGGCAGTCACTCTAAGAAACATTTCACAGGCTAAAAGCAACAACAAGACAAGTCCAGGAAGATGTTGGTTTGGGCCTATTTAACAGAACTACGGTACAGGTTGCTGCCAGCTCTGCTTCAAATTTTCATGGAGCATAAATGCACTGTTTCAGGATATAAGTATTTGATTTGAGCAATATGATTTGATCCAAAATTTGTATTCAGAGCGAAGTACAATTTATCATCTATACATTGAAATAGCTAACAAATTGGGGGAAGCAAAAAAGGTCATAGGAGCAAATCTCATCAGGAGCACCCACATTCGCTGTTGTGTGAACCAGAAAGAAACGAACAGCACAGGATTCAGCCTCTGAAGTGCTGGAGGGCTTTCTTACAGTGGCTGGCTCTAACTCTGAAATAAACTATTGCAGTCCAAGGTGCACAGATAGGGTGGGGCTTAGGGAGGCAGAAAGGGCCTAGCAGTGAGTTCAGCGTCATGCTAGGAAAGAAATGCGTTTTCTTCTTCAATGAAAAATGCATTAACTCGGGGCTGGATGGTGGCTCTGCGGTTTCAGCGCTTGCCTGGCAAGCACGAGGACCCGGGTTCAAACCCCAGCACCACGTACACAACTAAGTGTTGGAGCAACTAAGGCAATGTGAAAAAAAAAAAAAACTAAATAAAGTTGTTTCTCTCTTAAAAAAAAATGCATTAACTGGGTCCAAAAACTGTGGTACATATATACCATGGAGTTCTACTCAGCAATTAGAAACAATGATATTGCAGCCTTTGAAGGTAAATGGATGGCTATGGAAGAAACTATGCTTACTGAAATAAGTATAACCCAGAAAACCAAGGGTTGAATGACTTCACTCATCTGTGGAGGCTGGAGCTAGACCCTAGCCATTGAGAAAAGAGGTCTATTATCATGTTTTAAATCCGGATAAGATGTAATGTCATACAACCTAAGGCATTTGTAGAGATGTATTGGGAAGGGGGGAAGGGTTAAGGGAGGGTAATTGGGGGACTGTTGGGGGTAAATCTAATCTACAGAATTTATATATATATATTATTTCATTAGAAGCTTGTTTGATTGTTCAACAAATAAATTTTTGAATAAAAAATGCTTTAACACAGGAGGTTTGATCTCGAATGCCTGTAGAGTCTAGGCAAGCAGCGTCATACTAGTAGATATTGACAACTAAATAGCACAAAGTACCAGGTCAAGTTCTTATATTAACTCATTTACTTCTCACACATTTATGAGGTAGATAAACTATCATAAACCCCATTTTGCAGAGGAAAGTGAGGTCCACAGAGGTTAAGTAATTTGCCTAAGGTCACACAGCTAGTAAGGGGCAGAGGTAGGATGCAAAGCCAGGCAGTCCAGCTCCGGAGTCTTGCTCCGTTCACTGTCCTCTCCACACTCAATGCCAGTGGATAAGGCATCAGGAGAGGGCTGGAGCCAGGGGTGGTGGCACATACCTGTGATCCCAGCAGCTTGGGAAGTTGAGGCAGGAGGATCACAGGTTCAAAGCCAGTCTCAGGAACTTAGTGAGACTGTGTCTCAAAATAAAAAAATAAAAAGGGCTAGGGATGTGGCTCAATGGTTAAGTATCCCTGGGTTCAGAAAAGAAAAAAAAACAAAAAAGAACTGGAATAATCAGAGAAACCACATTGTCTGAAGAGGTCAGCCATTCGGCTCCACCTGATGCCTTCCATTCATTTTGCCAATCTTCCCATCTTTCAAGAAAAGCCAGAAATTGGGGCTGGAGCCGTGGCTCAGCAGTTATGCAGCTTGCCTGGGATGCATGAGGATGTGAGTTCGAACCCCAGCACCATGTACACAATGAAGTCTTGGAGCAACGAAGGCCACATGAAAAACTAAATAAAATTAATTCTCTCTCTCCTCCTTTTTAAAAAAGAAAAAAAAGCCAGAAATCCAGATTTTCATGTAAAATCTCCATAAGGGTTCAATTTTATCTTAACTCTCTGTAGCTCAAACAAAGCATATCAGCACTTAGCCTGGGACCAGCTGCTTGCTGCCCTGTGGCCCCTCCATTCAGAACAGCTGTCTCTGCTGTCCAAAGGCCCTAGAGACTGCTCTGGTGGCCAAAGGGGGA
Source organism: Aplodontia rufa (assembly GCA_004027875.1). NCBI lineage: Eukaryota > Metazoa > Chordata > Mammalia > Rodentia > Aplodontiidae > Aplodontia > Aplodontia rufa. The sequence goes on along the minus strand of PVKS010010555.1, from coordinate 10,211 downwards.
GTTCTCTCAGCAAACAACAGCTCCTTCGAGCCCACTGATATGAATAATTAACTTGTCTCCACACTGCTGGCCCACAAAGGTTACCAACAAGCCTGGCCTTCAGGAAGCAGTCCAGGCCCTGTGAGACAATGCAGACAGGTGTGGGGGATCCAGGGTGCTCAGGGAGTCCTGTGATAAAGTCTGGCATGGTGACCTGTGCTCAAAGGGAGCCAGCGGATGCCAGCCTGGCCTGTGTGCCTGCTCTGCTCCCCGCTTGGCTGCCTCGGTGGGGCCATACGATTTTCAGGGAGGCTCATTAGAGACATGACATGCTGCGGCTTTCACTGCTGTCAGCGGGAGTGGGCTCTGGATTCCTCAAGATGCTTTAAAATAAGACAAAAGGGCGCAATTATGCAGCGAAATGGAGGCCAGGCAGCTGCATACAAAGCAGGGCTTTCTCCACTATGGGACAACAACCAGGGCCAGACTGTGCTGAGGTCTCACCTTCCTCCCCAGGCTGCAGCTGTGAGGCATCTGTAATTGGATGCTCCACTGCTCCTGCTCTTGGATTACTCAAACTGCTGGATTTTAAGAAGCCTCGGGTTTCAATTAAAGATGCAACCAGGCAACAAGATGAGCAAGATACCATTTTTCACCCTTAGAGTCTATTTCAGCAATGCACACGACCAAACTAGTAATGATGGCGATAATAAGATTAACCAACACACATTGAGTGTTCACTGCAAACCAAGTGCTGTTCAAAGTGCTTTATAGATATTGATTCATTTGATCTTTGCCCCACTTAATTAGACATTCCTATCAGATTATCACCCCCAGTCTACAAGATTCAGAAACCAGGTACAAAAAGGCCACATAACTTATTCAAGGTCATACAGCAGTCAAGTGGCAGAGCTGGGATTTGTGTTTTTGCTTTTTGAAGTACTGGGGATCAAACCCAGGCCACTGAGCTGCTACAACCCCAGCCCCAGAGCTGGGATTTGAATCCAAGTGAAGTGGATTTGCATGCTGGGGTCTGTACGCCAGACCCTTCACTATCTGTCTTCTGTATGTTATTTTGCTTAATCTTTTACACCAAGTGAGGTATAATCACCCCTATTGTGCAGAAAAAAATAGGTTTATAGAGAGGTGAAATGATTTGCAAAGGACACAAGATAATGAGTAGTCTACATGTCACTGTAAACCCAGTTTCCTCTGATTCAAAGCCAGGCTCTTTGCTTCACTTGGTACAGAGTTGCAGCTCCACTGGTTTAACTTACTAGGCTTCATTAGATTTAGGCCTGGAAAATCATCTGGTCCAATAATCTTATTTTAGAGGTGAGGAGCCTGAAGAGATTATCGATTGGTGGTGAGATGGTACAGATAGTAACTTTAGCTCCAGAAAGAGCTGGGTTCCAATGCTAGCTCTGTCCTGTATACGCTGTGTGACTTTGGGCAAGTGATTCAATGTCTCTGGACTTACTAGTTATATAATGGGAATAACAGAGTTAGCCTCACAGAATGGTGCTTATAGTATGTGTGTAATACTTTTACTAATCACACAACAGGACAAAAACATACCATTTAGTCAGCTGCTCCCAAATTACAAATCGTGGTTTCAGACTTCTGTTTACAAGTCTACTCTTTCTGACTTGAAATGATGGCGTAAGTGATAAGTAGTTGCCAGGGTAGCTCCTGAAATCTAATCAACAGACGAGGACCTTGAAAACTGCATTGTACTTCTGGGATTTTCCTGAGTGACACACTTCCAAATGTGTAGGATCCCCAAGGAAATCACATTTCTGAGACAGCTGCGTGATGGCACGCTTAGGACTCCCACTCTGACAAATAGACTTAATATACAACTAGATCAATGGTATCACAGACAAAACAGGTTTCCATGGTTTTTAATACTCGGATCCTTTTCCCTGTTCGTGACTGAATGATTTTCTAACTAGCGCGACAGACCTTGCTGAAATGACTCATCATTTTCCTTTCAATAGCCATCAAAGCTAATGATGTGCTGGGTATAGAGGCACACACCTGCTATCCCAGAAACTCAGGAGGCTGAGGCAGGAGGATTGCAAGTTGGAGGCCAACTTCAGCACCTTAGTGAGACCTTGTCTTGAAATAAAATTAAAAAAAAAAAAAAAAGCTGGATATAGCTCAGCAGCGGAATTCTCGCCTCATTTCTGCAAGGACCCGGGTACCACACACACACACACACACACACACACAAATTGCTGATGTGTATCTGGTTTCATTTCATGGTTGGGGTTCTTTTCGGTTGCCATGGATGGTTGCGTAGCAGGTTATGCCCATGTGAACAGCCCCCATAAAAGACTCAGACCTTGAGACCCAAACAGATTTCTCTGGGCTGAGGATAGTTCATGTCGTCATTTGCTCTGAGAGTGAGCACTCCTCTATGGCCACAGACAAGGAAGGATATTGAAAGTCTGTGCTGGACCTCTCTGGAGTCTACTGATGCACATCTTTTTTTTTTCCTGCTGCTTTTGCTCTGTATCCTTTCTTTAAAAAAAAAAATTCTTCTTCACCACCATCATCATCCTTGTGATTATCATCCTCATTGTCTTCTTAGCCATCAGTAGACTCTGCTGGGAGTTCTGCTCTGTATTGTGTCCTCCAGGACTCAGGATGACAGAGCAGCCGTCTTACATTATGCACTGCAGGAAGGGTCTCGTATCAGCATTAAAGTCTCTGATCCAGAATTTGCGCACATCACTTCCTTCCACATTCATCGGTCAGAACTAGGCAAATGGTCCCACAGATTTCAGAGAACCAGGAACATAATCCTGCCTCTCATGTTCCCAGAAAACAGAAGGGGATTAAAATATTTAGTTTACAGTCCTAAAGACTAACAAAGGTCTCCATTAGTCAGGGAGGGCCTATTCGTCTAGGTTGGAAGCATTAGCCTTTCTCTGCATTGCCCATGTTCAGAAAATGATACAGTCCCATCAGGAGGAGGGGCACAAAATCGCAATGACTCTCAATTGGTGGGGCAGATGGACATGGCCATCTGCCATTTGTTGCAAGAAAGGTACATCAAAATCTCAGGGCTGCATGAAGCTTGAAAAAGGCTTCAGGAAGAATATAATTTCTTTTCTTTTCTTTTCCTCCCTCTCTTCCTTCTTTCCTTCACTTTCTTTGGCATTGGGGATTGAACCCAGGGGTGTTCTATCACCGAACTACATCCTCAACTCTTTGATTTTTTTATTTTGAGACAAAGTCTTGCTGGGCTGCCCAAGCTGGACTCAAGCTTCTTTTGTTTGTTTGTTTTTGAGAGAGATGAACAGAGAGAGAAAGAATCAATTTTATTTAGTTTTTCATCTGGTCTTTGTTTCTCTGACACTTGGTTGTATACATGGTGCTGGGGTTCAAACTTGGGTCCTTGCGCATGCCAGGCAAGCACCATAACTGCTGAGCCACCGCTCCAGCCCCTGGACTCAAACTTTTGATCCTCCTGTCTCAATCCCCTGAGTTGCTGGGATTAGAGGTGTATGCTACCACACCCAGTTCCACCGTAGCTCTTCAGAACGACCAGGTATTGAACCCAGGGGGGCTTAACCACTGAGCAACATTCTCAGCCTTTTTATTTTTTTATTTTGAGACAGGATTACTAGGTGACTTAGGGCCCCATACAGTTGCTGAGGCTGGCTTTGAACTTGTGATCTTTCTGCCTCAGCCTCCAAACTGCTGGGATTACAGGCATGCGCCACCGGGCTCTGCTCCCTTAACATTCTTTAGACACTGAAGAGCTAAAATTCCACAGCTGTCCTTTGCAGCTGAAGATGGCCATGTGGACCGGTTTGTGTTGACAGCATGAAAGTTGGGAGTTGCTCGGTAGGGCTTCCAGGAAAGCTTTCTTAAAAAGGGACAGACGTCCACTGAGTCCTTTGCTCCCTTCCTCTTTCCTGAAACACTGCACACACCTGGTGATGTAGCAGACTTTAAAAAAAAGAAAGAAAAAAAAGAGAAAAACCTTATGACATAACAAGCAAGAGGACAAACATATTCCTACTAAATAGCGGGGAGAGTCTGAACCCCTGAGGGCACTGCTGGGCCTGCCGGACACACTTCTGGAGTGCTGGTTATAGGAGGGAAACAGACTCCTACCTGGTGAAGCCACTGTGGTCAATTCCAGTTGCTGCTGTTAACAAATTTCAGCTAAATTAGTAGTTTAAAACACCATCGACGGGGCTGGAGCGGCGGTTACGGCGCTTGCCTGGCATGCTCAAGTACACGGGTTCAGACCCCAGCACCCATGTACACAGCTAAGTGTCAGAGCAACGAAAGCCACGTGAAAAACTCAATAAAAATTGATTCTCTCTGTCTCTCTCTCTCTCACTGTCCTTTTCTCTTTAAAAAAAAAAATCAATTTATTATCTTACCATCAGTTCTGTAGATCGGAAGTCTGACAAGAGTCTCACTGGGCTAAAACCAAGGTGTTGACAATGATGTGTTCCTTTCCAGGGGCTTGAGGGAGGAATCTGTTTCCTGGACTTCTCCAGCTTCTAGAGATTGCCTACATTTCTTGGATCATGGCCCCTTTCTCCACCAGCAAAGGCAGCAAAAATGAGTTGAGTTCTTCTGACAGTGCATCAAGTTGACCATTTCCAACTCCTTCTCTCATTGTGAATATCCTTGTGGTTATATTAAGCCCACCCAGAAAGTACAGGATACTCTCTCCCTGTCAAAGTTCTTAATTTGATCTCATTTGCAAAGCCCCCTTTCCCATGTAAGGTAATAAACACATGGGTTCCAAGGATTAGGATGTAGACCTCTTTGGGGGCTATTATTCTGCCTCTCATAGCCACTGTGGAAGGGAGTTTTCTGTTACTTGCAGTCAAATGAACTCTTTTTTAGTTTGTCTGTTTGGTTGCTTTTGGTACTGGGAGTTGAACCCAGGGGTGCTCTACCACTGAACCACATCCCCAGCCCTCTTTTATTTTTTTTTATTTTGAGACTCTTTTATTTTTCATTAGAGTCTTGCTAAGTTGCTGAGGCGGGCTTTGAACTTGCAATCCTCCTGCCTCAGCCTCCCAAGCTGTTGGGATCACAGGCATGTGCTATCACCACATGCGCTCTTAACTGAGACCCAGCAGCTAGATCTACCTGAGGAAGGCTTCACCGAGCAGGTAGCCTCCTGGCTGAGATGCACAGGAATCATATGGAGAGGGCATTCCAGGGAAATGCAGAGAGGAGTGAGGTGCTTGGCGCGTGTGGAAGCCTAACACAGTTCAGCACCACAGGGGCATGAAGTGCTGTACACATGATGTTGGAGGAGGTGGAGGGCGGTGGGGGGGCAGAACAGTTCACGGATGGCCTGGCACATTTGCGATTAAGGAGCTCTGATTTTTCACTTGTAGGTGACAGAGAGCCACTGATGAATGTTGAGTTGGGGGTGGAAAATTGGACTTAAGGGCATAGAACAAGCATTGTTTTAAATGTGGAACATAAGCAGGGGCTGGGGAGGAAAAGCTAGAGGAAGAACAATGGGTTATTGTGGTGGTTTAGGGTAGGAGTGATGAATGAACATGTAAATACTCAAACATTTATTGAGCATCTCCCATGTGCCAGGCACTAGGACATTCTAGGGCTATAAACACACAGAAGGCATAGGTCAGAACTAGGTCCCCTGTTGCCATGACGACCACAGCTCCAGGGCATGAATGAGTGGTGCTCAAGGAACCTCATGAGATATTGTAACTCCTGCCCCAAGTCCAGAAAACAGAGAGGATTTAAGGCAGTCCTATCACCCAGCCATTCAGAGAGGCACCAGGACCAGGACCATGATGAGGGCTACCGTAAAGACCCATGCCACTTTTATGTACATGGTTCACCCAAATGGGTCCTGATGGCCCATGCCATATCTACTTCAGTTATTTTAAATCTCTACACATGGCAAATCAGAAAATGAAATGGCACTGCTGTGGAGGTTATATTCAAACATCCCCCTCCCAGAAAAGGATCCAAAGGAAAACAACAGTGGTAAATCAAAAAGCTTTGTGAATGTACCAAAAACCATGGCTGTGTACGCCAAAGGGGTGGATTTTATAATGTGAGTTCTCTCTCAAGAAAACAATTTATTTTTTCTTTTTCTTTTGGTACAAGGGATTGAACCCAGAGGCACTCACCACTGAGCCACACCCTGAGCCCTTTTTATTTTTTATTTTGAGTCAAGGTCTCCCTAAGTTGCTGAGGCTGGCCTCAAACTTGCAATTCTCCCGTCTCAGCCTTCCCAGCCACTGGGATTATAAGCATGAATCACTGCTTCTGGCCTAAAAAATTAATTTCATGTTTACAATTAGAGGAAAATATAACCCTACCACATAGCATTCAGCAATCTGGGGCTATTTAACCAGTCAGAGCTTCAGCTTCCTCATCTGCAAAATGAGAATGGTAGGTAGCTCGTGCTTCAGCAGACTGTTCTCAATATTAACTGTGAGAATATAGGTAAAGCATTCAACATAGTGCCTTGAGATTAGTAGGTGCTAAATATATTCCAGTTCTTTCCCTCCTAGGTGCCAAGAAACTTTTTAAGACAACCTTTTGCTGAACAGCTGCAAGACGTGACAAGAGCTCCAGGCAACCTCTCTTCAGACAAGTCTCAGGCAGACGATAGCAAAAATCAAAGGGAAGACAGAACAGGAACTCCAGAAAGACTGCAGACTTTCTCTGCAGCTGCATGATGCAGAAAGAACACGGGAGATTCACATGGTATAATTACAGCCACATACACAGCAATGGCAAGGAAAGACAGAGGTGCACAGAGATTTCTGCTTGTAATTCTAGTATGATAGAAAGCATCCAGCGTCTAAAACAGCAGCTTGGCCCCGATTCCTGGAAATAGCCATGTGGCTATAATGAATGCAGCCCAGGCTGCAAACCATGGCCACTGCTCTCGAGGAGCTGGCTAACCTCTCGGTCTGAGAGCAATGCTTCACAGTAAGCAGATAAGAGCCGTGGAGCCTTGCACAGAGCAGCGTTTCTGTTGTTGTTTGTCCACAGGGTCAATGAATTAATAGATGGCACAATAATAAGACAATTGTGCAGTGTGGGGCTCACTCTATGAACCACAAGATGCCTTGGAGTAGTTGGAAAAGGCTGTGTCAGAGGCTGCTAGCTGCCTACTCAATATCAATTGTTCCATATTTTTCTTGTAACAGAGCCCCATTTTATTTGAGGTGGCCATATGCCCTGCATAAATACTACATTTCTCAATCTCCCTTGTAGCTAGAGGTGGCTAATGAGATAAAACAGAAATTGTCAAGAAAGGTTTCCAGGAAAGTGCCTTCAAAAGCAGATCAACAGCTCCACTCACTCTCATGTGCTTCTTCCTGTTTTTTAATTCCTGCCTGAAACATAAATGTGATGGCTAGATCTCTAGCAGCTATTTCGGACCATGAAGTAGCCTTAAGTCCAGAAAAACAGAAAGACCCAGAAACCTGAATTTCTGTTGATCACTGAGTCACCATAGTCTCCTTGAACTATTTACCTCCTGGAGGTCCTTTACATGAGAGAGAAATAAATCTCTATCTTGTTTAAGCCATTTTTTGGGGGGAGGATGGGATATCATATGCGGCAAACCCATATCTTAACCAATACATGGAAACACCAGACCCAAAAGGAACTGGAGAAGTGGAGATGGGAGGGCACCTCAAATGCCAAAGACAGCATAAGAAAAGGTACTGGCAGGAAAAACAATTAGCTGAAAGCAAGTGGCAGCGGGTGGGAGAAGCTGGTGATAGCACTGCAAACGTTAGGGGGAAGGGATTTACCAGGGAGGGACCTGGTCTCTCTCCAAAGGGACAAAGCACCTTTGGACTGAGGAACAAAGGAGGGAAAAAGGCAAAGGGAGGCCTGGGGAACTTCATTATGTGACAAGACATGGACAGGAGCAGTGACCTGGGTCAACCAACTGCAAACTCCTGAACTTAGAAAAGTTGCAATAATAATACTATCTAAGAGCAATAATAACACCATCTAAGAGCAATAATAACACCATCTAAGAGCTACTGGACACCATGTCCCGGCCCTGCGCTGTGGAGTTTCTGCTTAGCATTTCATTTAGACCTCACAAACCTACGAAATAGTCCTATCATTATCACTCTCATTTTGTAGACAAGGAATTTGAGGCTTTGAGAAGGTAGTAACTCATCCAACATAAGCATCATGACCCTGGCGAGCTCAGTAATCCCATTTTTCTATAGTGGCAATCTCTTTCTTCAGATGAAGAAAGGGTTTGTACCATTGTTTTGAAGCCTGGAGTAAGTACAGAGAGACTGCGAGGTGTTACTGGAAATTGAACTCAGGGGTGCTTTACCATTGAGCTACATCCCCAGCACATTTTTTTTCTTTAATTTGGACACAGGATCTTCCTAAGTTGCTGAGGAGCTTGCTAAATTACTGAAGCTGACCTCAAACTTTCAATCATCCTGCCTCAGCCTCCTAAGTGTTGGGATTACAGGCCTGCACCACTATATCCAGCAAGATCCTGACCTTAAAACAGAAAGACTCGGGGCTGGAGCAGTGGCTCGCTGTTGGAGCACTTGCCCGGAAGGTGCGAGGACCCAGGTTCAAACCCCAGTACCATATACGCAACTAAGTGTCAGAGAAGCAACATCCAGATGAAATAATAAATAAAACTGATTCTTTCTCTCTGTCTCTTAAAAATACACACACACACACACACACACACACACACACACACACACAGACTCAGAACTGCCAATTACTTTGTGAATTAGTCTCTTAACCAGAAAAAAAAATAGACCAGAGGGCCAGAGGGGTGCTGGAGCGGTGGCTCTGCGGTTACGGGCTTGCCCGGCATGCCCAAGTACACGAGTTCAAAGCCCAGCACCCACGTACAAAACGAAGTGTCCCAGGAATGAAAGTCACATGAAAAACTACATAAAAATTGCTTCTCTCTTTCTCTCTTCTCACTGTCCCCTCTTTCTAAAAACAAAGAAAAGAAAAGAAAAATAGACCAGAGGAGCAGAAATGTTTTCAGGCTTGGTTGTGTTTACTACTTAGAGAGGAGAAAGGCATGTTAAACCCACCCCTCACCCTTACCTGGGGGCTAAAGTATTCATGAGGTGGGGAGTAAGGTGGGTGGGGTGAAGGGTAGAGGGAATGCACTAGAAAACAAAGCAAACAGGATGCAATGTCCACTTGTCCACTTGAGCTATCTATGGGCCACAGCAATTCACCAACTCATGGGTCTCAAAGAATTTTTTGTTTTGTTTTGTTTGCAGTACTGGGGATTGCACCCCAGGGACCCGTACCACTAAGCTATGCCCCCAGATCGTTTTTGTTTTTATTTTGAAATAGAGTCTCATTAACTTGCTTAGGTGAGCCTCAAACTTACTTCTGTCTCAGCCTCCTACGTAGCTGGGATTAAGGGCGTGCGCCAATGAACCTGCTTCAAATAGTTTTTTAATATCTCTCCACAACAGAGATTGGAAAAAAATTATTCTATCACAGCTAAGGCTAAAAATTCAATACTTTGAATTAAGTTATTCAGACTCATCCACTGAACACGAGGAATTCTTGCTGGAGCAAAAATCTCATTATTCATTGACAGGAAGGGGAAGAAACCCATCAGCTTACAAATGGGCTAGGTAACATGAATACCTAGTAGGAAATGCACTTCCAATAAGGATTAAAAACAAAATGTCTTCATTAGCAACCTGACAGCCTCCAATGGCAGAGAAATCTGGGATGACACAGCTGACCCAGGGCAGCATTACAGGTTGGATGTTAAAAGTGTCAGTTTTGCTGCTGCAGCAGTATAATCCCAGTGATTTGGGAGGCTGAGATGGGAGGATTGCAAGTTCAAGACCAGCCTCAGAAACTTAGCGAGACCCTGACCAAAATAAAATATAAGAAGGGCTGGGGATGTGGCTCAGGGTTGAGCACCCCTGGCTTCAATCCCTGGTAGCAAGAGAGAGAGAGGGAGGGAAGAAAGAAGGAAGGAAGGAAAGACAGCTTTGGAGACTGGCTCAAGTTCAAATGTTGACTCCATCACATGCAGGGCTTTGGCGAGTTTCTTCACCTCTCAGTCTCAACATCTTCACCTGTAAAATGGGATCAATCATTGCTACCCACTGTAAGACTGTAAGAGATGGTCTGCGGGGGCTGCTGGGACTGGAGCAGTGGCTCAGCAGTTATGGCGCTTGCCTGGCATGCACGAGGACATGGCTAGGGGCACCATG